>WAAG01079494.1:33416-46675 GCA_013390105.1 Tichodroma muraria
GGGCTGAGGGTTCAGCCCAGCTGAAGAGGAGGGATTAGGGGGAAGGGAGGAGGGACGGGGCGGCCGGGCTGTGCGGATCCCCCCCGCCGGCGGCCGGGCAGCAGGAGGGGATCGCCGGGAGCATCGGCGTGGCTGTCACCCCCTGTCCCGGAGGGCTCCGTGTGAGCTGATCTCTGCACGGCCGGCGCTGCGATCCGCCGGGCCTGGAGAGGGACGGGAGCTCGTTCACGGCTGTGAGGCTGCAGGTCACCTCTGCCTAAAGGGAGATTTATGCCAGCGCAGGCTGGTAAGTCGGTGGCATGTGTGTGTGTTTTCACCTAGCGACAATAGGCTTGGTCTGTGTGCAGGAAATAGAACGACGAGGAAGAGACCAGTTCCTGTGGAAAGACATGAAGTATAGCAAATGAGAGGGCATTTTTTTCTATGTCCTGACACTGTCTCGGGCCTAGCTGGCAGTGGATCAAAGAGACAGGGTGCAGTTTCTTCCTATAAATCTGGGGGTTTTGTTCTGTTGTGGATCACAGCCAAAAAATACCTCAAATAATTTACCTGCACATCGTCTCTATTGACCTGACCACTGCAGCAATTTATTGTGATATTGTCACTGCATTTTAAATCCAATTATGTCATCCAGAGTTGTTTCTTAGATTTTTTGAAGAAAGTTACTTGTTTTGAAGTAAGTCCCTTATTAGAAGAGGAGTTAAATCTTAGTTTTGGTCCTTGTTGTGTGCTGAATGTGGAGAAGGGCTTGAATATGCAACAAATATCCCTATTTTGAATGGTCCCATTACTTTTCAAAACTTGGAGCCCAGTGGGGATTTTTGTTCTGCCACATGTTGAGACTTTGTCAGCCCCTTCTTCCCTCTCCTGTCTCTTCTCTGTCAAGGACCACTGTATGTATTGGCTTTTTAGATGTTCTTACTTTGTTTCACAAGCTCAGTTCAGGCAGTGGTCTGGTCTGCTTTAAAACAGCAGTGAAAGGACAGCTCTTCTGACTTAAAAGATTGTTTGCATTTTGACACAGTAAATGAATATTGGTACAGATTTAGGCAGTTTAATGTAGTTCAGCTAAATGTGTCTAAGTGTGTTTTAATTGCAGAATGAAATTATAAATCCATAAACTCTGGGATTTGTCAGCTTTTTGGAAGGAAGTAAATGAAACAAAATGTCAGTTATACATTATTTTGATCTTGACTCATTTGCTTTTTTGAATTAGTGTTTTTGCCGTAATAGTCTAAAGGGAGGATTTTTAACAGAGGCTAGGAGAAGGATTTGCTCTTCTGTGGGTTGTGTATTTTAAGGGAATAAAATTGTGATTTATGGTGCTCACTGTGCTAGGTGGATCTGAAGAGTGGAAGTTCTTTTACAGTACTGAGGTTTTAGGAGAATGAGGACATGATGCTTATCTCTTAAAACACTATAATTTTATGTCTGTATTCTCTGTAGTGTCCTCTTGGATCTGAGGTTTCTGTCACTTTGCATTTTTACCTGTAATGGGCCTTGCCTGGGAGCTATGGGAGCAGTGGACAGAGCAAAAATCCAATTTCAGTCACACTTTCTTCTCCGGATATTTCATTACTTACACTTCTAACAACAGTCTTGCCTTGGTTTATTTACAATTGTGGTAATGCAGGTCAGCATAAAATTGGCCAGTGCTTTAGCACTTTTAGGAGAAATACGCATTTTGTCACCTGAGGAGACTGGTGCTCATGTGCTGCAGAGCTGTGCAGAGTTGTGCCCAGGAGCTGGTGCAGGAGCTCCGTTTGGAAATTGGCCGATCCCATCCTGTCCATTTGCCTGGTCCTTTCTCTGTGTTGCAAAGGCTGCTTTCCAAGAGCAGCTGTGTTCTGTGGTGCAGTGTCCAGCTGCTGTACACATACCTTATTTCACATCTGAACATACGTAATCTGGCATTAACAAAATTCCTTTCACACCCCTGTCGTGCATGGATGTAAGTTGGTTCCCCACTGCAGTAGCACTTCCCTTTTGTCCAGGTGCATAAGGCTTGCTTACATCTTTTTGTCCCTGTCTGCACGTGTTGTTGAACCACTGTAGCTTCATAAGGTATGATAAAAGCTTATTGTGGGTTTGATTTTTTGAAAATAAGTCCCAGTTGTGTTAAAAATACTTTGAAAAAAGGTACTTGCTAGCATTAGTGATTAGTGGATATGAGTATTGGCATACATGAAAAATAGGGCTTATTTCAGTGACTGCAGTCTTGTTAATGATGTTGTTTTCAAGAGATGAGAACTATTTCTCATGTCGCTGTATTTCTTATTTTGTAAATATGAATCTAAGATTTTAAGGTAGGTTTATATATTTCTTTTAATTTCCAAGTGAACTGAATGCAATTACTTCCTTTTATTTAGATACTGTAAGAAGGAGAGACACTTTTCCCTATCTCTTTCATAGTTTTAAATACATGAGTTATCTTCTGAGACTGTTCTTGTAAGGTATTTCTTCTGACAACTTCTTTTTTTTCTTCAGTAGTGCCCACACCTATAACCATATGTACTTTTATTTAACTCTTTTTTAGTGTCTTAAGTCATCTTGCTGAGCCAGTATTTCAGATAGAGGTGTCTTATCCTGAAAGGAGGCTCTGCTGAGAATTTTGCTGGTGAAAAAGAATACTGTCATCCTGGAAAAACTAATTTTAATGTGAAATGTGGGATAAGTCCCAGATGGAAATACTGTCAAAGAATATGGACTTTTTAAAAAGAAAGTGTGTTTGAATCAAATGCTTGTCAGTAGTGAGTAGAGAAACTTTCTTTGACAAGTTCCTGCAATAATAGAAGGAAAGCTGTGTATGGTACTGCTGCATGGCAAGGTTGCTCATGATTTTGTAGATTAAATAAGAGCTAAAATTAGTTTTCTGTAAGTGGAATAGAATGGGAGAGGAAAGAGGTCGTTGAATACCCATTTTCCCCTTGCTTCCTGTCTATGCTTCAGCAAGGAAATGGAATTGGGTAGTGCCAAAAGTTTCTGCAACGGCAGAGGAGGGAGTAAGTTTATGGGCAGAGCAGTATATAAGTGTGTGTGTGTGTGTAAGAGATTAGTAAATAACAAGAAATTTATCTTCAGGCACTAAGCTATTGGAAATATGACAGCAGATGAGTATGGGAGCAGCAGAACCTAGATCATTACTTTGTGAGATACTTGGTGTGTCCTTAATTTCTAGCATTTTGTGTTGAATTTTTTTGCTGGAGCCTATTGAGAGGTCACAGCACCATTTGTATCTTGTTTATCTTCAGTTAGTAGGTGTTTAGTGTTTTTCAAGGCTTGATGTAACACCCCCTCCCTTTTTACTGCTGCCCAGTCTGGCAATAGAGATTGCTTTGTTCTTTTTTTTTTTGGCCCTTTGAATGCACAAAAGATTTTCACAGCTTCCTTCATTTGTGAAGAGCGAAGAAGGGGATTTCTACACCAAAATCAAATGTATTTTTAATATTTTCTTTCCAAGAGTGTTGTATAAGAGTAATACAGATTGCCATGCGTGCGTGCCCTCTCAGGGTGGTGATTAGGAGACAGACTGGGAGGGCAAGCTAAGAGCAAAAAAGAAGGCACTGTATTGAGTCACTAATCTTAAAAACAACTGAACTCCCTCTTAAATGTTATAATCAGTGGGATGATTCTTGTATTAGCCATCAAATGTTTCATGAGTGAAATGGTGATATATTTAGAAGCTTCTCTTCATAATGCAAAGGGTGTGGAAATTAAATCTAATGATGTGTCATAGTAATCAATGAAACTACTGGGTTTTGGAATAAGTGTAAATGTACAGTGCTGTCTTTGCTCCTGGGAGAATTCAGATTGGTTGGTGTTAGAAGTCTTTCTAGATTCAGAGGTTTGAGAATTTGCTTTGATTGCAATTAAGCATTTAACATGCTGCTTGCCATGAATTAAAATGCACTTCCTTCCAGAAGACTCAGGTGGTGCTTTCAAGTCTTAGTTGGCTGGATTAAATGTGTATGTGGGAGGGCAGGGAGTAAGAAGAGCTACAGCTTGTTGACAGAACTTGTCAAGTACTAGTAAAATAATTTTTTGCATTCAAGATTTTTTACTTGTTTGCTCAGTTTTGATTGGGAGACCTTACCTGCCTAATTAAAGTGTTTTGAGGATGGGAGGCAGTTTACAACAGAGAACACATAATTCACCTGAATTTTAAAAATATTGCACTTGATAGGCAACAGATTGCAAAGGACAAAGATGAAATTCTGTTGTGCTGCTGTCAAAAGTCTGTCATGAAATCCTGACATGCAAATGTGGAGTTTGGCCCTTAATGTTACATTTTTCAGGAACTGAAATTACCGGCCACATTCCATTTTAAGGATTTTTAGGAACCTCCTGAGAACAAGGATGTCATTGTATGAATATGTGAGAGTATCTGGCATGAGAAAAGTGACTTAAACCTCAGCAAATTTGAGAATATCAGGTTTGGAGTTCATGTTTGTCTTTCAGGACCAGTCTCGCCTCACTTGTTTGTTACCCTCCCTGGAGCTTTTGCTATCTCAGGCTGTGTATCGTGTAGACAGGGCACTGTCTACAGCACTGGGCTGAAAGACAAAGCAAAGAGCATGGCATTAGTAGAAGTGTACAGTAACTTGAATGTACATGTGTATAGTGACTGATTAGCACAAGGAAAAAATCCTCCTGTCAATGTTTGTTAATTGTAAGGCTGTATTTACTAATATATTAATAATTCTTTAAGAAAAAAATTGAAGAACATAAATCAGCATTCTCTTGGTGCTGGTGTGCAGTACCTCTTTTAATTAAGATTCCTGTCACCTATTTTAATTAAGATTTCTGTCAGTTCTGCATTTAACCTTTTCAGGGTACCTTGGTAATAGAAGTTAATGGTTCCTTTAGTTTTACCCAGTGGCTGGAGATCCTGGCTAGGATGCAGGAGATCAGTTCCATCCCCCAGGGTTTCTGGCCTTGCATCTCTCACCTTCTAGGGGAGTGTTCTCATCACCAAACTATGTGTTATTCAGAGGTTGAGCTTTGTGTGTCCACTTAAATCTGTTTCACTTCATATAGAATACTGTAAATATTTGCTGGGCCAGGAGGCAGGCGTGCCTTTCTGCCTGGGACTGGCAGGGACATGGATTCCACTTCTCACCTGGATAAAAACCTGCTTTGGAAGACTGAAGGGTCTGTAGTTTGTGGGGGTAGGTCAGGCTGCTTTTCTAGGGATGGAAGGTTGAATTTCCATGAACAGAAGATGACCTAAATATGATTTCCTGTGTCACAGGTGAGTGCTTAGGTGTGTGAATCCACCAATATCAATACTTGTTCTTGTGGTTTGTGTGAGGTTTGATGGACCTGAGAGCATCTCTTTCTTCTGCTGAAGCATAGGAGCCAATAAATTGCTTATTTTGTGCCCTTTGGGATTTTGGTATGAGTTAAGCAACCTGATGCTGTTGGAATTTGAGGAATTTTGTGGAGACCACCAGACATTTTAATAAATTAATTGAGGATATTGAGTTCTTTTGAGATAAGTTGTGTTTTGGTGAATATCACTGATTTTAATACTAGATTAAGTTGCTGAAAACTCAGTCATTTGTCACTGAAACACAATTCCAAAAAATGGGTACTTAGGAAAACTTCCTACAAAAAGTACTTTGAAAAATGTGTCATGCTTTTTTAAAATGCATGGATTTTTATTTCCTAGAATTTGAAAGAAGAGCAGAGCAGACTCTGGTCTTTTTCAGTATCTCAGCTAGTTTATTTCATTATTTTGATAATGTGATGTCGACATCTGTGGCATAGGTGCCTTTGTCTTTATTGCTCTTTGACATTTTACGATGACTCTAAGCATTGTGATACACTCTTAAAGCAAATAATTGGCACAAGTTGTTTAGTCAAAGCAGTCTAATTTGATTCTGGTGACATACGAGGAAAGTTTCCACAAAGAACCAAGGGTGAAATTTGTAGAAAAAAGTTGTGCACATTTCCTTTCTGGTGCTACAGTGCTTTAATGTCAGTGATTAGGATTAAAATTTGCAGCCAGTCAGCCGGTGATGGGCGCTGCGTGGAGCGGAGCACAAGCTGCTGCGCGGCTGGACGCGATCCAGGCAGTCAGACCGACTCTGGAAGGTGATGATTTAATAAGATTAATGGAGCATATGTGTTGTTGCAACACTTGCTGATCCCCTTTCTCTTTAATTCTTCCAAGGATGCTTGTGTTGCTGATCTCTTCTTCTAAACCTTTTGGTGTCTGTGCCTGAAATACTCTGATCTGCCAGACCAGATCTCTCCCCTCGTGTGCTTCCCGAGAGCAGCTCAGCTCTCACAATACATTAAGTGTCTCTGTCCCCTAGAACCACCATGATGACATTATCCCAGAGCTCATTAATTGTGTAGCTGTGTTGCTGTCGTCTTCATTATTAGATTCTGTTGAGTATTTCTTTTTTAGGGCCAGACCTACGCCTCAGGTCTCAGATTCCCTTGGATAGCCTCCCTATCTGTGTGTCACATTAAGTGGCACGGTATAGACAGGGCTGTCCCAAAGTCGGGATGTTCTGCTGGCTTTTTGGAGGGATACTTTGTAACTGATAACTAAGCAAGTAAACGTTGTTAGTATCCTACAACAAGGATTCAAAATGATAAATGTATTAAAGAAGGCTGAAGTGACTTTCTTTTTCAGGATGTCAGAAGGGAGGTTCTTTAAAACCATCATAGCCAGTGTCGTGAAGTAGGGGAGAATGCACTAAGATGATTCTCTGCTGTCCAGTGTTATGTTTAAGATTCCTCCTTTATTACTGAAGTCGACAATGTAGAAGTTGGAGGGATAAAATCGTATCTCAGAGTTTGTGTATGGTAGCATTTCAGACCAGTGGAATCTGAAAAGAAAATAACTGATTCTCATTTTTTTCCTACTGTGACTCCAGGTTTGGATGTATTCCTTTACTTCCTGTAGCTAGTTCACAGACTTTTGACCCAAAAAGTTATTTTCTCATGCAGGCGGGTATGTAGCCAAAGACTGGGAAAGGATTCTCTTCCATTTTTATGCCATAACTTTGTTCCTGTAGGCTCCTCCACAGTAAAGGTTGTGTGGGGGAAGCAAGAGGAGACCCAGGGGGTTCCACCCTCTGTTCATACAGAGTCTTTAACTTTAAAAATTAAAAAAAGTTAAAGTCTTTAACTTTAGCCATGAGTTGGCAAGCTTACCTTACCTATCCGAGAAAATAGGCCTGAATCTAGATTATTCTTCAGTTCATCTAAAAGGAAGAAATAGTTCTGTGCAGCATTGACTACTGACTGTTAAAGCTAAGCATCTTTCAGTCCTCTTAGTGGTACTCAGTTAGTGCTTCTCTGCTTGCTGATTTTGGAAGTCCAGATTTCCTTCTTCCTTCCTACGGACTCTGCTGGACAGAAGTATCTTTTAAAGTCCTTTTTTTCATATGATAAGTAGCCAGCAGGTAACTTCTAGTAAATTTGCAATGATACATAATTGTAAGTATATTTCAAAGAATTTCAGAAGTTTAGACATCAACGGAAATGTTAAGAATTGTTAGTGTTTCACTGAATCCCCGAAGTCTGGGAGCTCTGCTTACACCATTTTCTCATGACCGTAGTACTGCAAATAGCAGCTTCATGTTAGAAGAGCAGAAACTTGTACACGTGGATTCATGGTGCAGTGTGGTTTCAGGTGGTACAAAAAAAATCAAGTGATCTCAGCATGCAAATTTGGTGTGCGTTTCTCTACAGCAGTGACGTTTCTCTACAGCACAGACAGTTTTGTAGAGGGGTTCTCTACGTGGGTAAAGCTAGTAGCTCCTCAGGATTTATTTTAATTTCAGTCATTACTGAAATAATAAGCCCAACTGACCCCAGTTGAGATAGCACAGCTTGGGCAAGAACCAGCATTACAAAATGTTTGAGCTCTGTGGTAGCGCAGTTAGCAGGACAGAGGTGAACACAGCAGCTGAGTTATGGCTCCATTCAGTTCTGGTGTCTGGGGCTCCTGGCCACCTGACATCCCTTCTCTGGTTGGATAGATAGCACAGGCTTAAAACTTGATTTAAATTTATCTGGAAACTTTAGTAGTGGGTAGAAATTCAACAGTGAATCCTGAGTAATTATCGTGCTTAGTATCAGCTGTTGGTACAGATCTATTGGATGTATGAGACCGAAGCTCAATGGGGAGTTGTTATATAGAGTGATTTTACTGGTGCTATTTTCAGGTTACAGGAGTGATTTATCTCACCATCATCTCTGTCAGACACATTTGGCAAGATAAAATAGGTGTAGTGTGACTTAGACTTATTTAGTCAATGGGAAGTCCCTTCTCTAGGTCACTGTTAGCTAAAGGTGAGGTAGGTGAAATAGCAGGAGGCAAAGGAGCAAACATCTGGCTTATATGGATTTCTGTAGCCTGGGTTGCAGGCTGGTGAGGTGAGGTGTGTCTGTCTTGCTTTCTAGGTTTGATAGCGCAAGGTCATTCTGGTCCTTTTTAGAAGTTCAGATTGATGGGCTGTGTGCTGGAGGAAAGATTATCTGCTCCCAGAACTCTCCTTGAGGTGGCTGATCCTGTACCTTCACTTGAATAGCTGCTCCGAGAAGTTACCACAAAGGGCTAAAAGCTCTCATGGAGAACATTATGATCTCTGCAGGGTTTCGAAGATTAAGAGTAGAATCTAATTAAGCTTTATGTTGAAAATAGTTTAAAGAGTGCTTTTTTCCTCAAGAAAAAGGAAACTTTAAAGCTAAATAGTGAAGAGCTGAACTTTTTTTCTCTAATTTTCTGCTAAGTTGACTGCTTCTAAAGCAGATGCAGGTGTAAGCAGTTACTGATCGTACAGAACAGAAAGAACCTCTTTATCATACTTAAGTGGCTTAGAAGAACCCCAGTGTTAGTATTCCAGCTAGTTATCTTTCTTTTTATTTCTTACATTTTTGCAGATAAAAAAAGTACGCTACCTTAAGGGTGAATCAAAAGATGAAAAGAGTCTGCCATAAACCAGAAATATTTCTCTGCAGGAGGCTTTACTGGAAAAAGTTTCATAAGATTTCCAAAACAACCCCTTTAAAGAATGTTCCTACTTTTTGTTGTCACAAGAAAAGCTTCTTAGCTATTTGGGCAAGAGTTTGTCGAAAACAGTCTGTGTGTTCTGCTACCTGTTTCTCACACCTGGAACTGACTCAGCTGCCATAACCCTGGCACTTGGGGGTGTGAATGTTCTGTGCTTCATGTATGCACAGGACAGCCTGATTGCTGTTGTGAGGCAGCAATCAGGCCCTGGCTGGTCGAGCTCAGGACAACTCAAGATCCCTTTTTTTTTTTTTTTTTTGAGTTTGCCTCTCACTAGGAGGTGGCAAAAGCAGGGTGCCTGCTTTGATGGTCAGTATTTTGTATTTTCATGCCAGCTGAATCCCGTTGTGACTTGGTGCAGTTGTGAATAGTCGTGTTCATTTCAGAATCTCACCAGCCATCATCTGACAACATGAATTTGCCTTAATACAGGGCCAGTGTGATGAAAGCTGCTTAACTCTGGCTAGACAGACTGGCTACTCTGAAGCCTTCGCTGACAGAGGAGTGTACTTTTACCACTGTCGCTGAAGAGTTGTAGTTGGGTGCTGATGGTGTTAACTCATTCTTTTATGGAATGTTGATAAAGTAATGTTTCATTCTACCCAGGCATGTGGTGATAAAGTATGAAATCCTGACTGTGTGGGTAAAGCAACTCGTCAGTAGCACTCAGAGCTGCTCTTTCTGACAAGGTCGTGTTGGTCAATTTGACTTTGGTTCTGGCTTGCTGATTGTAAGGTTTAATTGTTAAATGCTTTGATTAAACTATTAGTTGTTAGCTTTATTTTTTTTTTTAATCTGACTTCTGAATACATTGCTAAGAAGAGTTTGGATTTCTAAGCACGTAATCAATAAATATCAGTCTAAGTGTCAGAGGTATGAGGTGTGGTTTTGGTTTGGCTTTTTAAGTCAACAGTAGAGTCAATATATGTGAGAAAACATCCTGTTTTCTGATTTCTGTGATAAAAACAACCAACCTCTTTCATGCTAGAGAGCCCACTATGTTTTGATAACTTAAAAAAGAATTGTTACTATCACGATATTCTGCATATTTGTAACTTAAGTACAAGAATTGATGTGGAAATGAAACCTTCAAATAAGACTTTTTTTATATATTGGGATGGAAGGATGTGTTTTGTCTAGGAAGCAGTGTAGTGTTCAGATCAATATCCTCCATACGTGAGGGGACTCTAATGTCTTTGTACACTAAGTCTTGAGTGAGTGTTCTTCCATCAGTTAGGCCAGCTGCATTTCTGAACCTGTGTTCAGAAATGTACAAAGGGATGATTCCTAGCTGAGGGAAAAGATAGAGACCCTGGGGTCTTTGCTGTGGTATCTTCCTGGGATCTGTTCTAGGCATTAACCCAGTAGTGCCTGTGTGAATGTGTATGTTAACCTTTTGTCACATTCATTGCCAAGAACACCTGTATCTCACAGATAAACCAGCTGTGTGGTTCTAGTACAAGTATTCCTGCTCTTTCTTGCTCTGAACCACTGTTTTTCTTTAGTTATTCAATTTGCTTTATGAGGAGGCAGTAACTTAGCAAGGAGATGGGATTTGCAGTACGTTCTGCTGTCAGATTTCTGCTCTGCATGACCATCTCTGTCACTTACAAAAGAAATGTTATGAATGTGAATAAATCTTTATTAGTCCTTCACTGCAGTGAGTATGTACTCCAGATCGTTAGAACAAGGTTCGATGGAAGAATTTCTCTACTGCTGGTTATGTTGCGACTGACCAAGTCCAGAACTGGGCACAGACTTTGTGGTGGTCTGGGTCGATCTCCTGGAGGGCAGCTTTGATTAGAACCCCATGATGCCTGTGCAGGATGAGGAGCAGGGCTGGAGTGAGAGCCTGGGGATGAAGGATGGAGCTGGTAAAGAAGTTAAGCAGGAATTTGCACAGACTGTCTTTAGGTAATACTTTGAGAGCAAGTTAGGCCACTCAAGTATCATCTGTGTGTCTTGAGTGAAACTGTATACATCAGAGAGGATCAGCTTCATCTTCTGCTTTTGGCTTTTGGATGAGTGCAAGTGATCAAATATGGTGTCAAGTAGTGGTATTCCTCTGTTGTTGTTAGAAAACCTGCTGTACTTCTTGTGTGTGTTCTTCTCTGTGTTGCCTTAGATGGAGATGCATTGGTCTGCACTCTTTTGGTTTAGTCTGTTACCCACCTCTCTGCATCCCATAAGAAGTCAGATTACAGATTTAGTAAGATTAGTTGTCATAAATATTGAAGTAGTCCTTTTGCACAGTGTGTTGTTCCGTGTCCAAGCAAAGCTGCTATTACAAATGCTTTGTCTTACAGAGCATTACAGTAAGATTTTCAAGGTGAAGTCGTTCATGAGATCCTCAGAGGGGCCCCAGCTTGTCCTGTCTCTGGTGCTGGGTTGTCTGTGCTGCTCAGGCGGGGCAGTGGCAGCTCTTGGCGCAGTGACGGAGCAGCGAGTTTGCTTCACACCTTGGCAGGTGTCAGACGGGCTGAGCGCCGGGGCTGTGCAAAGTCTGTGCTGCTCTGGCCGGGCTGAGGGCCAGTCTGAGAACAGCACTGCTGTCAGGCTCTTGGCAGAGTAGTACAGGCCAGCAAGATCTGCCCTGTATGTCCTGTGAGTCCTTCCTTTCTGCCACATAATAATCTGTTTTCTTTTGTCCTTTTTTGACTGCTTGCTGGCACCATGACAACCATAATATTCTGTGTATGATGGAACGTTGTCAATAAATGTGCCCGGGATGATGCGCCTGCCTCAGCTGCACTTCAGATGAACTTAGCCCTGGATCTGCTGAACATTCTGGCTCTTGGGTAATGCAGCTGTTAGAGGACCAAGAGAAGGGTGGAGCTGGGCAATTAGTTGTGTAGAATTTTTACCTTGAACAACCTTATTCAGAAAAAATGCCACTCCTGGCCTTGGATGGCTGACAGTGTCTGGGATGAGGCTGAGTTGCATTAATAGAAGACAGGCTGTTTTCTTATGTTAAAGACTCAATTGTCTGGAACCTGGTTCAAATAGCTTACTGCTCCAGTTCTGGAAGGCACTAATACAGTCCCCTTTCACTAGGGTAAAGTGTGAAAATTTGTTATCCCTTGTTACTAATAGTAGCCCTTATTTTGCTGATTGTAGTTCACCTGTTGGAAGTTTTTTGTAATGAAATTTTTCAGTGCTGTTAGGAAACTGGCTGCTGAATGTCCTGTATCTTGGTACTGTATAGGAAATTGATAGTTTTGGAGAAGCAGGATTCTAGAACTCCATGACAATCTATTTATAGTGTCTATATGACTAATTTGGAAAGGCTGCGGTGCTATGGTCTTTCCAAATTTGTTGAAGTGAGATAACAGAATCTCCTGACCCCTCTGGACATTGAATAATGCCCCAAATCATCCAAAGAGATCCAACTTATCCCTCATTTCTGTGGCTGTTAATTCTTCTGCTGACAGTTTGTACAGAGAGAGGAACAAAGGGAATAATTTAAAAATAGTTGTAGGAATGATGTGAATTCATGCATCTTAGCTAGTGTGGTGCCTTATCAGGGGAGTGATGTCCTGTAGTTTTCTGTGGAAGCACTGTGAAATGAAGCAAGTATTTAGATTTCCCTGTAGTTGTAGATGCCTAAGGACAGTAACTGTGCAAAATAACCAACTAATAGAAATTCATAGTGCTCTTATTTTGAAAACAAAAGTTGTTTTGAGTAGTAGATGTTTTGTAACTAAAAGTGTCTTGGGTATATATGTTGAGATATTTTTAGTAATCAATGCTGAGTGGATGTTTTCTTGATGATGGGGAATTTTTAGCATGTTGTAACTAGGCCTTTTTTTAATTATTTTTTTTTTTAAATCTTACTAAATTTAAGGATATGCCACCCACCCATTTCTGATACAAGGCAAGTGGGCTAAGACCAAACGGTGATAAAAAGTCCTGCACAACTCTAATGCCATTTACAATTTTCCTCACAAAAGTAATCTTCTTTCAAGTTGCTTTCTAAGATTTAAATGTATCAGAAGTTGCTTTTGGTTTTGCAATTAGGGAATTGACCAAACTGAATTGGTTCCATTCTTTCCAAGAGGAAAGATCCCATGAATGTGAAGGTGTGCTGGGTGAGGCTGAAGGAAGGTGGTGTGTTTTGGTTGCTGTGTGGTAGTGGTGTGGTTCTGAATTCCTCTTGATGTGTTGCTCTGGTTTAGATCAGTGGCAGACCCTCCTTGCTGCCAGCCAAGCTGTGCTTTCCCTGCTG
>WAAG01079494.1:46754-105837 GCA_013390105.1 Tichodroma muraria
GGGGGGAAGTGAAGAGAACGGCTGAGAAACCCTTTCTGTCACTGTGTTGGTTGGATTTAAGATCTGTGTTGTTGTTTTCATGGCATTCAGATAGAATTGGAAGTCCATGATATCAGCAGAGTTTAGTGACAGAGTTATCAGTTAGTGGCTTGCTTTGCTTATTAACTAGTGTTGGGTTCTGTACCAGTTGTAATTTCCACACTTCATGGGAGTGTGGACACTCCAGTTTATGAGGGCACATTCCATACAGTCAGAATGGAAATTAGGAGCTGGCGTGTGTTTCTCTTTGGTGGAATGGCTTCTATACTTCGGGGCATTTGCTTGGGCTGGGGGCTTTTTGTTGTGTTTCTTTCTTTCTTTTAGTAATTGATAATTGTTTAACCCCTTGAAAGAGAATAATAGCTGCTGAATGGCTTATGCTATGGCATCAGAAGTCTGTAATCAACTGCTACAGACACTGCTGTTTTGCCACAATTTGCTGTGACAATTGTCTGAACATTAAGAAATAGCTCAGTTGTGCTGGGACTTTTCCAGGCTTAGTTACTTACATTTCTCATAGCTCACAGCGTTCATATACCTGTATTGTGTTTTGTAGATAAATTTTTCACTTGTGCAATAGTCTGGCCTTGGATGTGGTAGAGATGCTTCTTAATAATGTCTCAGGAGGTGCATCTCCAGCCAGTGTCTTGTTTGAACTTTCAGGGAAATTATCATTCTGTGCTTTGAATATCTCCCTATTACCATGGCAAATAATTCATGCTGCTAATTAAGACACTGTTAGAATTGCACAGAGAGATGAGCAGGGAAGGAATACAGCTTACTTATGCTCACAATTTATCTGTCTTATAAATTTATAGAACAGTTACTGCCAAGGTGGCTCACGGTTTACCAATGAAGATACATGACCTTCTGATTCATTGTATCTGTCTCCTGAAGGGAGAGGGGAAGAGCCAGACTTGTTTTGTCTGGTGCATGTGGAGGCCCAGGATTAGGAGCAGCTCTGTGCCCCAGCTAGGTTTGTGTTCCACAAGAGAGAAGCATATTGAGAGAGACCCTTCTGCTCAGCACTGAGCCTGGACACTGGGAAGGCTGTGGGTTCCTGAAGAACTGATGACTGGCAGTTTGTGCTGAGCAGAGTTTCTTACACAGGTCTTGCAAACCCAAAGAGTAACCCAGTTGCTCTTTTGTAACTGTGAAATGAATGGGAAGCCATTGCACAATCTCTGTGAATAATAAAGTGAATAATAAATCCAGCAGACTATTTTGGTGTTGGTTGGTGTTCAAAGAGAAATTGGGAGACCTAATTAAGGTATGTGTTAAATACCAGGGAAGTATCAATGCTGAAGAAAGCTGATGGCATTGTCTTTGTTGTCCACATGTAACAGTGGAGACTCTAAAACTGATAATTCTGTGCTATGTTGTGACCGTGTATTGTAAGCCAGATACCATTTCTGCTTTCTCTTTCTGTTGTTATAGGCAAGATGAATTAAATTCCATCTTGTCTGAAATTTGGTGGGTAATTTGTATACTTTCTTCTCTCTTCAAAAACAGTTATTAGTAAATCTTGTTTGATAGAAAAAGGTGAAAATCATCAGCCTCACCAATGGCATTATGGTAGTTCATACTGCACTGTGTCTGGAACTGGGTTGTACTGCCATTGCACACTTACTGCAGAAAATCAAATGCCTAATATTGAAAAAGAATGTTTTTCTAGTCTTTCTTCTTAATAGAAGATAATGTTTTCCTTGGTAAGGGACTATGTGATTAGATATTTATCCTCTGTTTCCAGGAGAGCAGAGATTGTGGTTTGTATTTTCTGTTTTGTGAAACAAGATTTCATATAGCTGACTACGTCTCTGGAATCTATGTCATTCTCCCCCTAAAATGAACTGAAAGCAAATTGGCTTTCTAAAACATGAAAGAAGCCTAGAGCAAACTCTTTGTCATCACATTCCTGGTCAAATCCAGCATTTGCCTTGCACAGAGTTTCTAATATTTAGTAATGTCTGTGGTTTCCCATGGGGTTGCTTAGGTGAACATAATAAGTGAGAGCTGTTGAAAGAGAAAAGGATGAAGACTTCATCATGAGCTGAATTGAGTAAAAATTCTTGGGGGTTGCATACATGTAGTTCTTTAAAATCATACTACTTCTAATCCAGTGTTTCTTTCCTTCACAATTAGTTATTAATCAGAGACAGAAAATACCAACTTTTACACAAAACGTACATAGATTAATTGAATTCATACTGGTATATACCAGAAATATATCAGAAATTACGGGGTGATTATTCACATCAACTAAATGTTAAACTTCAGCTCTGGGACTGCATAAATACCTGAAGGAAATGGAGAGACCAGAGGGCACTTGTCAGCCCTGGGTCGAAGCGTGTCCTTCTCCACTGGCTGCGTAGGGAGCTGGTCTTGGAAGTGAAGGGCTTCAGGTGCCCCGGGAAGAGGGACTTGAATAACCTGTGTCCATTTGACTGAACATCACGAATTTATAGATAGCATGGCAGTTCCAGGAAAAGGGAACTGTTCCCACCGACCTGCTGAGGTGCCAGCAAGTCCTGGTTGCTGGCTGAGAACTTGGCTCTGACTCGCAGAAGTGCAACCTCAGCATTTCCTGCAGCATTACTGATAAATGTGAGCTCTTGCCTTAAGAGGTGAGTGGTTCTTTATGTGTTTAGTATTTTTAGAACTGGTTTGAGGTTGAAAATGTGTTTTCCAAGAGTTATACTGTTATATTTAAAAGAAATTTCGGGAGATACTAGAAAAAATATTTGGACAAACCAGTATTCAGTCCTGACTAAAAGAAGTTCACTTTGAAGTAAAGTTCTCTTAATTTTTTCATCCACAAATCATATCTATCACATTTTTGTCAGATTTTCTTTTTCTCATATTAAAATGTTGCCCAGCTTTTTTCATTTTGCATAATTATTTGCCTTTCCTTACATTTCAAATACTTTGATTTAGAACTGTCTTAAAATATAGACAACAAAACAGGCAGGGAAAATGTCTGAAACTTCGGGCAGTTGTGGTTTTTGTTGTTGTTGTGCTTAATCCTGTGCAACGCAAGTTGCAGTTGTTCATGCATAAAATATTAACTTAGAAAGTCTCCCCAGTGCCATACAGTGATGAGATAGTGTTTCAAAAACAGCTTAAAATGTATCTTAGCTACATCCTCATGGTTCTTTACTTCTTACGCAAAAGTAGTTTTCAAATAAAACATGAAGGATGATTAAGGGATATTTTAAAATTTCTCATTTTACTTTGTTCACTCTGTACAATCAAATCTGAATAGTGTTATGAAAGTGAAATAGCATTTTAATATTATTTTTGTCTCAAAATAACATATTGTTTTTAGGTGCAGGAATCAATGCATGTGACAAACTCACTGTGAATTGTATCTAAATTTAGTAGGTGTCTTCAACAATCAACCAAAAATTCCAATGTTTAAATCAGTTTTGTCATCTTGCTACTACATTTTCCTGAGTTTAACTTTTGTTGGAGTGAATTTATGTTCTAGTTCTGATGTGAGTGCTTTTGCCTGAAGGGTGCTCTGGAATTACGCCTGTTCCAAGGGTGAACTTGGTTATTTTTAGGAAGGTTAAACATCTGGATGTTCACTACAGAACATTTTCCAAGAAAGCATTTTGTTTCTGAGCGAGAAATATCAGCAGAAATACAGATGCAGCACAGCAGAGTGTAATCTCTGTCTTCCCAGGGCACTCGGGTAATTTCAGACTGGTCTGTTGCTTAAAGTACCTCTGGGATTACAGAAGGATATCGGGAGGATTTAGCTCTGTAGTATTTTTGTAGGTGGCTTTGAGACTTTGGAATCCAGAGCAAGGATGAAACGAAGCAGAGGTGCCAAATTAGGTGTGGTTATGAAGGACATAAAGATTATATTTGAAATGTTTCTGAGACTCCAGGTGTTTCCATTCTGGCTGAAAAAAATTGATTGACATCAGTTGATTGGAGAAAATTGTTAAACAGTTTTCTGGATTCAGAAATTAGAAGAATAGTACAGGTACGATACAGGATTTGGAGTAGAAAATTTCAGTTGTATGTATTGATTTTAAATCTTTCCCATTTATGTTGTATGTGTATGGGAAAAAGCCCTCGAGGTAAGTTGTGAGAGTTAAATGAATTAAAACTGAACTAACTTCAAAAAAAGGCTGATTTCCCTTTTATATGAGCTGTCTTACACCCTTGATTATACACAGTACTGCTTTTAAAATGGATCCTGCCTGCCTAGTTTGGACCTTGAATGGATAGATCAAAAGTCTTATGACAATATGCTAATGTGTTATGAAAATATTGATTGCTGAAGTATTGCATATCCAGCTCAGGGTTATTTTTCTCCCATAGCAGTGTCCAGGTGCTGCCTAGAGAACTGTGACACCCCCTTTTTATTTTCTCAGTACATTTTGAGTGTCCTTAGTGCTATACTCTTTTTTCCTTAAGCAGGAAAACTTCAGATTTTCAAACGTTAGTTACTATTCCAGTTTTCAAATACTGTTGATAAAATGGTAAATCCACTTCTGGTGGGAGGCAATTTTTAAAACTAATTGATACATAGGTGTTTTATGTACCCCTTGAGGATATCAAAACTCTTGTCTGTACATGCTGAAGAGCTTCTGTCTCTGCAGCTGTGTATTGGCTGGTGTGCTAAGAGATTGCTCCTCCCCACAAACACAGTTTGATTTCACTTGTTTGAATGTTGATAGTGGGAAACTGTTGCTGAGTTGAAAAGACTGTTTTGTTTATTTGAAGTACTTAAATCCGGTCACTCACTTTGGTTTATGTTTTGTTACTCGCTACATACATTACATGCAAACGTGAGTTGAAACAGATGGTGAAGGATCAGCATTTAGGCTTCCGGCATGTAAAATTTCCTGGAAAGCTGAGTCCTCTACTATGGAATCAGCAGCCTCTGTTCAAAACCACATCGTGTTTGTTTTATAGTAGCTCCTGGATGCCAGGCATATATTAAGTTGTTCTGAGCCTGCAGCTGCATGGACATCCCTATTGAGCCCAGCAGTTCTGTGTTTCTCCTAGAAGAATTGAGCTGTTAATCCCCTAATCCTTGGAGGAATTATTTTAAGTTATTATCAAAATCAGTGACCATTGCTTCTGTGGGTTCGGGATTCATACTGAAGTGTCTGTTTGCACTTTTCAAACCAATTCTTTAAAGATGGGAAGAATAGAAGTTAACCTGGACTGCATTTATGTGTTTTCCTTTCTATCCATGTGGTTGGAAGTATCATGATTTTTACTAACTCCTGAAAAATCTGATGTGGCTGCTTCTGTCAGGACTGGACTGGTGTTTTGTCTGGGTTCGGTTAATGGTAGTAAAGATGTAATCTGATTCTGCTGTGACATTTAATGAATATTGAAGAGAAAACTTCTTTTTAGAAGTGGATCTCTGCTCTGCTGTGTTGCAGTTTCTCTAGCCTAAAACACACATTAAAGGAGTACAGCTTGAATTAATGAAATGAGATGTGTATTTAGAATGAGTGGTGCAGATTAGATGACCTGAAACAGGAGAGAACTTACTTTCCTATGTAATGCTATCTCAAAGCCTTTACCTAGAAATTTACTTTTTTAAAGGCAAACATTTTGTCTAGTAAAAATAATCTTTTGCTATTGTTTGGGATTTCTGGTAGTTTTCAAACCTGGTTATCCCTGGGTTTGCAGAATATTGCAGACTCTCCCTGTGTGTTTTCTGGTGCTGGATCTGGGGTGTACATTTCAGTTCTGTGTTCGCAGAAGGAGAATGGTACATAATGAAATGACAATATCTCTGATAAAACGAGTTCAGTTTTCAAGTGGG
Organism: Tichodroma muraria; assembly: GCA_013390105.1. NCBI lineage: Eukaryota > Metazoa > Chordata > Aves > Passeriformes > Sittidae > Tichodroma > Tichodroma muraria. The sequence continues at coordinate 52,591 of WAAG01079494.1, forward strand.
TGTAATTTGATGCTGGTCAAACGGAGATTTCATTTGGTCCTGTACATGAAGATTCCTATACTTCAGTTTGTCCAAAAGGTTTATGTGATGCAATATTGAAGACATGACAGCTTCTGTTAAGAAAATTTGCTGTTAATAAGCATTTCAGCATTTGGAGGCTCAGCTCAGCATGTGAGATGCCTCTAATAATCTCTGAACATTATCATTTAATTAAACCTCTACTATTTGGAATGAGTGAGTACAAAAGAGCAGTAGGACATGTTCTCCTTCTTTTTCTTGTTTCTCGAGACTGAAAAGAGCATACTGGGTAATACATTTGGAACTGGTCCACTTGGTTTTTGTGTTCTTTGGGTCTTTGTGTCCCCTCCCCCAAAAAAGCACAGTGGGTGGAACTTGAAGAAGAACTGCCACTTCTTGTGTTGTCGCTAGTGCTCCTGTGAATATGGAGATATTAATTGGAAAAAGAAATTGGATTTCAGGGGGAGATTGGATCAGTTTACAGTTTGGTGTTGGGAAAGAGTGTGAGTTCCCCTATTGTGAGTAACACAATTTTAGGTCATTTTAATCTCATAGTTCTCCCACTTGGTGTTTCCTTTTGCCTGTGAGCCAGCTTCTCCCTTTACTGTGTATTTTTCTAGACAAAATAAACTCAGTTCCTATCTCTCCTAGTCATCTTAGAAACTCTTCTCTGCACTCATCCCAGTGACAGGCTAATAATTCTGTTCACACTGAAACTAAATTCATACCCGAGCCTGCCTTCTCCCTCAGCAGTCCTCTCTCTTTTCTGTGCTGGATGGATTGTGTGCTCTTACACCATATGACTCAAAAAAATGTAAATTAGAAGAACACCTCAGGAAAAAAAAGTGTCTATCCAAAATACTGGCATTAGTAGGCTCACTAGTATAGGGAAATCATAATACTCATAATGTAAAACCCTAATTGACTTCTGTAGTAAGTCATATGCAGTTTTAACAAGTTAATTGCATTAGAGTCTGTTTATATGCATTTAGTGCCATACTAACAATTGAAGCTGAAATTCTGTTTCCTGCTTCAAGATACCCTGAGTCACCCAGCCTTTGGCACAGATACCTTGCATTGGTTGGCTGTATTTGTGTGTAGTGTCTCATCTTGGTGCTTTATGCTTAGAAATTTTCTTCCTCTAATAAGCACATATTTGTTTGTTTGGGTTGTCCTTCTGTGCTAAGTAAAACAGTAATTTCTTCCCACTGATTAAGAGACTTTGTGGTGTGTGTCCTGTGCTTGTGGGTGTGAGTTGCATCAGAACAGGAGGAAATTCCCAGTTTTAAACCTAATTTCCCCCTTGGTACTGCCTCAGTTGTAACTGAACTAAGCACGGGAATTGTGGTGTGTTCAAATACGCCTTTGTGAGTTCTCTCTGGGTGGGATGCATTCGGCAATGAAAAGCTGCTCTTTGGCATATTGGTAATGTAGATCCTAATTTATTTCCTGTTTGAAAGAGTTCAGTATTTGTAAAGAAGTTGCCTTGCATGTGCTTTTCAAAAAGCAAATTATGTTGCTTTTTTATTTTAGAATTATATTTCTGGTTTTGTGAATAGCAATGCATTATTCTTAAACAATGAAGTACTGGAACTATGAAATATTACCATTACAGTATTACAGGTGTGAGATTTCACTTCAAGCTTTTTGTTCTAGCTCTGTGGAAGATTTGGGTTTTTTTCCTTTCTAAACTCGTTGCTTTTCACTTACATAGCAAAGTAGTAGGGGTGTTTCAGTCAGTGCTTCTGCTTCAAGGAAGAAAGGGAATGTACCTTACATTTTCTGGATTCATTGGTGGTAGTTCCTTGACCTACTTGAAGCTTATTTTTGCCCCACCAGCACTTTTTTCTTGTGTTATCAGGAATAATGATAATACTTTGTGCTTATATCCACGTGCCTTTTGGCCATGTTTATATGTTTGAAACATAGTCTGGTTCAACTTAGTTTGACTTCGGTGCCTGTGTCTGCCAAAGTGACCCGTTCCTCTTACAGAGCTTTGGCTCTGTACAGACCCAAGTAGCTTCTTGTAGTTCTTGACATGAACACAAGTGTAGAGCTGAAGTCTTGCTATCCCACTTTTCTAAATTTAGAAAAAGTTAGTCTGAGTATCACAGTTTGAAACTACTCAAAAGTAAGGCTGTGTCCAATTTATGAGTTTGTTTTGATGTTCTCTGACTGTTTGAGAGAGAAGGTTGGATTAGGTTCTGTTTGTTTATTTTTATTTAGTGAAAACATAATTTATTGTGTGTGTAGACAGTGTTACAGAACACACTGTCAGAGGTGGTACATGAATTGTTTGGCAATAACTTGCAAAGTAAATATGAATCTCTTAATTGTGAGGCAGAGATGAGGTATTTGCTCACCACTATCTTCCAGGTGCAGATGGAGCAGCAGTGTGGACTGGGACATTTAACATTTAACTCCAAATTACAGAAACTCCCACGTTTTATCAGCTTACGGCGTAGGGTCCTCTGCGATCTGTTGGCTGAACGTGGAACCTGTGGTGTGGCAGCTGCGTTAGCAGTGTTGAGTCATGGGAGAAACTGCCTGTCAGCACTGCGCTGCTTCTCACCCTGCCCCAGCTTCTTGGGTAGGAGCAGCGGCCGCTCTGAGCCCGGGTGGAAGAGCTGTGCCCGAGCCGGGGCTGGCAGCAGCAGCTGCGGGGCCACAGACACCTCCTGTGACACTTGCATGGGGCTTCAGGCCTGGGGGATTCTTGTGTGGCCACTCGTTCCTCAAGGGAAATGTGTTTTACTGCAAACTGGAAGTAGGGAGCATCCTCCTGTTTTACATGATTATAGTCATTCTAATGAACTTTTCTGTTAAGTATGAAAAGACTTACAGAGATCAAAACATAGATGGGAGTCTAGGGTGAAGATTTTGGGGAAGTTTTTATTTTTTTCCTGTAATTAGAATTAAGTGCCATGAAATGAAACCCAGCACTGAGCTGCCTTGTGTAATGCAGAGCTATGCCACCAAGTGATTGAAAACTCCAGGTTGCGTATATGACTGGGATATAAATTAATAGCTTTATAACCCAAAGAGGCCTTAGCCATCAAAATTGCAGAAAACTTTCCTGTGCCAAGGATAACCACTGACATTTCCAAATGGCCCTTTCTGAAACGTGATGTTATTTGGAGCATGATGAGGCTGTCTAGCATAAAACTGTAGACAGCTTGCACAGTGGTACTTTGTAGACTTAAATTACAGTAACCACACCCTTGATTTGCCTTTTTTTCCTGATGTAAAAAGGGCTGTTTTTTGAAAATTCGTACAGTTGAAAGTTGTAATTTAGATAGAAGAGCTGTTTCAGCAAGTCTTCGGGGTAGGCTAAATATTGGACTGACCTTGTCAGAGTTCACTGGTCTGTTGGAATCTGAAAATTTACATAAAGAAATATACTTGTGGCTCTGGCAAGAGAGGATTGTGCATAACAGATCTTGATTTGACCTCCTCTCTTCTCCCTCCTTCCAGTCCTCCTCTTGATTATTTGTGGAAGGTGGAAACAGTTTTCTACATGAGGAAAGTCTTCCTGTGTGGTCAGTTCTTTCTCGTGGCTAAGCTGCAGCTCTCTTGCTTTGTCAGATGTCTCATACATATATTTATGTGCATTGTCATAGTTATATATTAACATCTTGTTCTGATATTTGCTGATTTTAATTCTTCCACAAAAACACTGTATTCATACTTTTGTTTGGCAATTTATATGGTACTGCAGCAAAATTTGAATCGACCCTCTGCAGTAAACTGAAGTCCTTTGTAAAGCGATAAACTATGAAGACAGTTAAAGACAATACAGTTTCTTTAATTAGTTCAACAAATAGGTTTTATGTTTTTTACTCCTCCACAAACATCTTTTAAACAAACTGCTAGTTTGGCCCTTGCAAATGCAGTATGGCCACTTCTTGCCCCTCGCTGAACGCTCCATTTGTTGTTGATGGTGGGGTTTATTGTTAGTGAACGGCCAGTGCCTTGAGGGGTTGTACTGTGGTGGGGCTGTGCTGCTGCAGCAAAGTTGTCTGCAGTTTACTAGTGAGAAACAAATCTGAAGGGATTGAAATAGCACAAAATATTATAAAATGTTATCATATATTGCTGCAACTACAGTACTTGTGGTCTGTTTTGAAAATTAACTTAATTAAAGCAGTGCTTACTTCCGCATGGAAAGTTGGTTACAGGAAAATAGGAAGGTTAGTTCTGTTTAATTTACATAAGCTCCAGCAAAGCTTGGATTACAGATGTGTGTACTACAATGTGCTTAGCGAGGTCTAACTGTAAGCTGTTCCCAGAAGGATTTTAGTCCCACCTCGTCCGTGGCCACATCTTGACTCCTTTCCTCTTTGCGTCGCACCCGCTGGTTGTGCAGCTGCTGGCCTGAATGAAAACTCGCTTTACAAAAACAGGGCTGCGATGATTTTTCCACTTCTTTCTTCTTCTGTCCATGAATAAGTTTTGGTATCAAAACTCGGCTAATTGTAGTGGCAAGTATTTGAAAAAGCAGATTTTGTTGGCAAAACTCTTAATGCCACTGAAGTCAAAGGTGAGCAAACTGAAGTGGATACAATTTGCAGTGGAGCCTGTTAGACTTTTCTTGCCTCAAGCTTTTGATTTTCAAATGAACATAGGCAAATCCTGTCGTAAGTTGGAATTCTTCAGATTTAATTGTCAAGAAGGGATAAAAGTAACAATAGTTTTAGGAGCTAGAACCAGGGCTGTGCCTTGGCTCAGCAGTTTGCTGGGGCTGGTCTGCAGTAGGATGCCAGTGTTCTAGAAGTTGCCTGATCTGATACAGCTCAATTAAAACAAGCATGACACAATTAAAATACAAAATCAAGTAAAACGTTTGCTACTAACAAGCTCTGTATCTTGATATCAAATATGTTTTTCCACATATTCTTGTTCAGTTTAACTCATTGAAATGATACTCCTTCAGTTGAGGTCCCTTATTGCAGCATCATCATTGTATTGATGTTCTTTTCACATTTTCAAAAACCTTGTGATACAATTTCAAAATCTTGCTCCTGGAGAGGATTCCTTGGCTGGTGGTCACATATATTTGGCAGCAAAAGCATGCCCTGCTTTTCATGACTGCTTGTTTTTCCTTCCTTTGAGAAAGAAAGAAAGAAAGAAAGAGAAAGGAGAGAAAGTTCCCAGATCCTTTTTTATTTGTCAAGTTTAGAGCAAAACTCTCGACCCGATCTAAATCAACCAACCAACCCTCCTCAATAACATAAGGAACATCAAAAAAGTATTTTGTGTGTGTGTTTAGGTAAGAGATAAAAATTATGTACCCAGTGTGTATCCCATTCCAGTGTGAAATAAAGTAGGCAGTGTTTTCTGTGACAACAATGTCAAAGACAATCAGTATGATTTTTGGGTATTTATTTTGGTTCAGACTACTTCATACTCAGATACGTGTGTCCAGTATAACTTATTTAAAGCTGTACTGGTAATTTCTCTCCATTAACCACTGATTGCAAATTTTGCTCCCAAATATCCTGTTTACTGTGGTTCCACCGGAGCTCTGGGGACACCAGGAGCTGAAAATACTTTTGAGGTACGTGGGCACTATCCTGTGTTGATTTGGAATAGTGCTCCTTTGAATGAGTGAAGTATTGTTATGCTTCCATGCAGGCTCTGGAAGTTGTGCTCCCATTCCTGCGAGGAAACGAGTGCTCCAAGCTGAATGTGAAATCTGGAAATCTTCCAGTAGCTGTAATTCCTGAACACTGTGAAACATGTAATTCTTTGTTCTGTTGGCAAACAGTCAGATGAACCAAAGGAGTAGCACAGAGAATATTTTTAACAGAAAATATTTTTTTTCAAGACTGTGTCTCTGATGCCTCACTGGGTACTTCAATTTCCTCTCAAAGTGAGCTTGGAGGAGTGTTTGCCCTTAGCAGTTTAGTTGGGAGCTTAGAATTTGATTTTGCAGAGATAATTTAGGAAAAAACAGCTTTCTGGAAAGGATAGAAGAGATAATTGGGATTTAAAATTGTATGTGTAGATATATATATATATGGTATTTAATAGTGTGAAAATGTTGTTATGAGACCTCTGCCTGTAAACAGCAGAGTTGTTCTCTGGTTACAGTTTGAAATGCCTGCCTGAGCCCTAACAGAGTCTGTGTAGGGAAGTCTGGTTTTAGTGGGACATTTCACGTTGCTCTTTTCTCTTTTTTTCTTTTTTTCTTTTTTTTTGGTTTTGTTTCACTTTAGACTTGTCTTATTTTCTGACATAACCCGTGTTTTCATGAATTACTCATACTTAGCATACCTTATTTGCATGTGACAATGAGATGAAATTGTAAACTTAGTTTAGAGAACAAGCTATTCCTTTAACGTAAGTGGAACCATAGCAATTGGCTTGCTTTTCCTAGATATCACACTAAAGAATGGAATAATGTTGAGATATGTTTACAGCTCTGGGTGCCATGACTTCACGCTTAAAATTATACCTTTGACTGTTACACTCAGATTTAACTTTGGTTTGGCAGCAAGCCTAATGGAGGCTCTTAAATATGAATATATCTTACACACATAAGGCAACTGAAAGAGGCTCTTTAGTCATACCCTTGACCTGGAATGCAGTAAAGGAAAAAAGTAGTATTGGTTTTACCTATGGAGTGAGTCCATCCCCCAGCCAAAGTGAGTATTTGAGCAATTAACTGTAATTGATCTTCATGTCCATGGCAGTGCTCTTCTTTCGTGTGCCCTAGGACTGTGCTCTGGAGTCCTTGAGTTTGATTTGTGCTTTTAATAAATAATTCAACAGTGGCAATTCACAAATGCCAGGTACTGGAGCATCAGAAATAAATTGCTATTAGCAATAAATTGCCCTAATCACTTGAGTTACCTCACAGTCTTCTTAAGGAATAAAATAGTAGAGTGTTTTAAAAGCTTACAAAGCAGGTAGATTCAGGAAAATGTTTTCCTCATGAGTGGCACATTCTTGCATGATCCAAAAAAAGCCACAGGCATTGGGTCAGTGCAGCAGTGTGAAGGTGAATGTTGTTTTTTATGCGGAGAAGCTCTATTCTAGAGCTATTATGTTAATAGCTCTAAAAACCTGGTGTGGGGCAGAGGAGGTGCAGAAATACTGTTCAACTTGCCTTGAGTTTACCAACTGCTATTTCTTGACTTTCTGGTTTTCTGTTGCTAGGATAATCACTGATGGAATAAACACACTAAAAAAGCTTTGAAATGCATGAAACCCTTGGAGGGAGGGAAGGGGAAACTTTCTCCATCCTTGATTTTGACATTGAACACCAGATTTCCAGCAGAAGTTGATCGTTTGGATTTGGTTTGGTGGGGTTTTTTGTGTTTTGTTGGGGTTTTACCTGTTTCCCTTTGAAAGAGTTCCCATCAGCTGAGATGGGACCCTCTCACTGAACGTGTGCCCTCAGCAAATTCTGAAAATGAATAAATACAGAGCAGGGAGGGAGAGGGAGGATGAGATGCTCTATCATCACTCTTCCAATGCTGGTACCTACCTATGAGGAATTTTCTTTTGAAGAGAATTGGGATACATGTTTGTTGGGCATTGGTACACATGGTCACTTACCATGTGAGGAGACAGTGGACATTTGATTATTAGGGTGGTATTTGAAATGCAGGTGAAGAGTACCATATTGATTTGGATTTGGTAAAAAATTTAAATTGGGTAAGTCGTGGATTTAATGTGGACTGAAGAATATTTGAAGTTTTGCGTGGTCACTTCTCAAGCAGCCACATCTTTCAGAAACTGAAATATGTGAGTGGATTCATGTATGGATCCATTTTATCCCATTATGAAGATCTCTCTCTGAGTTTTGAAAAGGACTTTTTTATAAGAGAAAAATTGTGGACTAAAATTGTAGTCAGAAAGAATTTTACTGCATGTCAAGAAAGTTCCTTAATTTTACCGGTTAGTATTTTAAACAACAGATGAGGTAAATGCCTGTCATACCTGACTGATTGTCTCTCCCCAGAGTAAGATCAGTGAATTAAATTATCTCCTTACATTCCAGTGTGAATTTGTGATGCTGTGATGGCTGCAAGTTGTAGATTTGGTCCCATTAAACACAGCAAAAGCTCTTCTATTCTAATCCATCTGCATTCGAGCCTATCGAGTATGCTCACCATCCTTTTATAGTCTTGTTTTCCTTAATTTTGTGAACTCTTGGATGTTTTGATCACTGATAAAGAAAAATACGTGATGAAATGCAATCCCTCTTCATGTGAGCTTTAGGGAACTTAGTTCATCTGCTGCACTTTCCAAGTCATTGTGATTTATTTGTTGCTCTATTGTTTGCATTCTTGTGAAGGTACAGTAAGTATTCAGGGAAGGTTTCTCTTGCTGCTGTTACAGCAGCTTTTATATGAGAATGATTCATGTCCAAGGCCTTTAGCCTGCATTGCTATGGAAACTTCAGGGCACAGGCTTCTCATTGCCCCCTTGGCAGAATTCTTCGCAATAATTTCTCTTGTACCTGGAAGTCAGGAGTGATATTTGCTACTGAAACATCAATGGGCTGAATTTTTATGATCACAGATTTAGTAGGCACCTTGTGCAAACAGAAAGGGGGTTTTATTCCGAATACATAAAACTTCCCTGATACCTTGAGCAATAATTTTGGGGTACTTAAGGTAATGCCGCCACTGAAAAGTCTTTTCTGTTTGATTTTCTGTTCAGAGATTGACCAGATCAGGAGTCTGAATCACTTGAGAAACTTTCCCATTTGTTCTTTATTATTCAGGCAGGCAGGTTCCTCAGTCTGGTTTTGTGTGTGATTTTGCAGATGGTTATGCAGAGATGAAATGAAGAAGAGCAGGTGATTGGAAAAGGTGAGCAGTTGCTTTTGTAATGGCTGTGTTGGCTTGTGGTCATTTCAGATTGCCCGTGACAGGTAGGTTGTGTAGAGGGTAATGCTCTGCACTGTCATCTGGAGACACCTTTGCTTCCTAGTTTGGGTCTTCATGGAGCAGAGCGAGTTTTAGATTCTGATTGCTCAACAGAGAGGGCAAAAAGAATCACCAGACTTTGCCTAAGGGTTCCTTCTGCAGGTTTAGAAGGACTGTTATCCAGAAACTGCTTATCTTTTGGTGATAAGAAAGAGCTGAAACAGGAAAACCAGTGCTTATATTGACTGGGTGATTTTCTCGAGTGGAAATGCGAAAGGAAAAAAACCCAAAAAGTACATAATAGGAAAAAAGTGGGCAGATGGCAGAGATCTTGTAGGGTGAATGTCCACAAAGACAGGTGAGCTTGGACCTGGAGGGACAGGGGAAAAGAGCTTGACCTGCAGCTGCTGATTCAGAGAAAAGAGCTTGCAAGTGTCTCCAGTGTAGTGCCATTACTGTTGTGGCAACTTCCATTAGCTGGTTACCATCTTCCCTAGCTGGGAATGAAATGGGTCTCTGTTCCCTGGGGAATACAGAAGTTATTCATTTTTTCCCAGAAGAGGGGAGAGTGCTGCTTGGAACGCCAGCTCTAAGTGGTGCGGTGTATTTTGCATGGCTGCTGTTTGGGAGTGGTGGTGTGTCACAGTGGCTGGGCATCCCTGGAATTGTTCTGTAGGTAAAGGTCTCTGGAGCAGTCTGTGCCAGGCTGGAGAGCTCGCTGCTGGCATTGTTGTCTGGACAATGCTCTCACTGTGAGGCTGTAGGGCGGACACACAGAATATGTTATGGAACAGTGCTCGCTGTGTCTCTGGCTTGGCATGCCTTAGCAGGCTCTGTGTTGTGAGCACTTGCCCATGAAGCTGCCAGAAACAGATGCCTAATGGCAGAGAATTTATGAAAATTGATCTCAGCCATGTGAAGGTGGAGGTTCAGAGTGAGATCTCAGGTTGCAGAGGAAAGGAAGTCACCTCTCAATAGCTGGCTGAGAAAACGGTCTTAAGGCACTGGTGTGCTTGGCTTTATTAAGCACTAGGGTGTAATAATTAGTTACTTGTTACTTAACTAAGTCAGACTGATAGCTTTATTAATAATAATTCTTAAACCAGCTTCCTTACAGGGATGTTGAATTTCAGGTGTGGTAGTGCAAAAATCCTGAAAAATGTACTTCCTTGGGAAGACCAATGTTGTCTTTGTATTTTGAGCAGTGTTCTGCACATGTGCTGGAGTTTGGAAATGAGCTGGGAGTTGTTCTTGTAACATGGCACGCAGGTGAACTGCACTGAAGTCAGTCTTCAAAGGAGCCTTTAGATGGCCTTATCCAGTATTAGTTTTCAGACTGAGGATGAAGAATAATGTTTTCTTTGTGGATTGTCATGTTCTAAGTACTGAGAATTGCATCTAAAATCAGGATTTAAATCAAAGGACGACTGTGCACAAGCGTGTTACATTTTCTGTGCATAAGTTTCCATTACTTGTTCCAAGATTGAACAGTTTTACAGAAATACCTTGTAAGAAGGAAGCTGGTTTCATTTTTATAGGAGCAGTGGAAGGCTGGTTAAGTGTGACTGCAGCTTCTGAAAACTGTCATTGGTGTGGGTTCTGGTTTTGGCTGATGTCATTTGAGAAGAACATGGCACTGGTGCTGTTTGGCTGTGAGAGTATATGGACTTGCAATACTTGACATATGCCTGTAGGAGAATCCCGTTGTGTGCATGTGGAATCTGTTGGACTTGTAAAAGGTTATTTAAATTTCAGTTGAAACTGGTTTGCAAGACACTATCATTTTGAATAATATTAAAAACCTGGAAGTAATCTTACTTTTTGATTCTTTCATGTTACAGTCATTTGCTTATTACCTTAACCTAGGTGAATGTGTTAGGAAGTATTTATTTGGGACCAAGGATTTTTAATCTCTTAACGAACTGTCTATCCAATCAGCGGTTAGGATTTTAGGAAGCAGTTCTGTTTTCAGGTCCTGTGCAATACCTTAATTAATGTAGGGAAATTTAATGTTTAAAAGATGCGAGGTTTTANTCCAGCTGCCTCAGGAAGAAGGGAAGTGTGACTGTATCTCCCTGCCCGTTTGCTGGAATATCAGGGAATATGAATTTCCCCAGACTGTTACCCTGGTAGCAGCACTGAGCTTTTAGGTTGTCCTGTTACAAGATCTCGATGGGGAGCGGTCAGGAAACATCGCTGGCCTGTGGCGAGTTTCTCATTGCTCTGTTGCACTTCTCTGTGCAGGATGGAAGGACTTTAATTCTCATTTCTGCCTTGCACAGAACCAGCAGGTTGCTGTCCTGAGCAGCCCTGCAGTCTGTCAGCAGGGCTGGGGTGTGTTAGATCATTGTCTAACACGGGTTTGCATTTCTTCAGTTTCTTTCATCAAACCAGAGGGCTCTCAGTTTTAATACAGAACTTATGGATTATGCACAGGACTGATCCACAGTCCATGTATCATCTCTGTTTTATCTGTTTTATGAATCTTTCTAACATTTACAGCGTTGTTTTGACTAATGTTTAAAGTTGTGTTGAAATGACATTTTAATTATCATAGCCTCCAGTGTTGTCACTGAATGAAGAATTATGTAGAAAACACTGTTCATCTCAAAAGCATTTGCTGATTTGTGAAGATAAAATTTTATGAACAGAAGTTAATAAAATTCAGTGCATAACCCTGGTCATGTTTAATCCATTCTGAAATTCCATTCATTTTGTTTTTCTCACAGATGTGGAGTTTCTGAGTATTCTTTTAATAGACTAGTTCTGCTATTTATTCTCAAATCCAAACAATACAGAGCTTTCCTTTCCCTTTGCTCAAGGCTGGGTGAGGGAATGCTTCCCTCTGAAATCAGAGTTAGAAACAGGACATCAACCCAGTGTGATTATCAGTCCTCAGGCTGTTTCCTTTGGTGCGAGTTTAGCTGTCACCGTGGCATGAAAATAATGTGCTGTGAACAACACTGTGTATAACCTGCACATTTATATGCGCACTGGTTGTAAGTGCTGAGTTGTTATGTTGTATGTATTTGCAATTCACTATATTGATCTTCATGGATGCTTTTCAGGCCTCTGTTCCACAGCCTGGTAACTAAAGCTCATACAAAAAAAATGCAATAGTTAAAGCTTAAGATTGTCTTTATGTGTTGGCCAACATTATAAGCAAATAAGATACCTGTTTTTCACTTTCAGTGTGGAGCTATGTAGAAGTTATTCATGGTAATTAACCAAAGTAGTTTCTAATTTCTTAAAAGCTTATTGCACAAGTATATAATTTCATCTAAAAGAGGCACTCTGTTTGTCAGTGATGTTTAATATTGAGTTTCTGTAGTAGAAGATTCACATTTGTGTTTATATATTAAAAGAAAGTATTTTAAATTGTGTTTTTGGTGGTTTGGTAATTATCTCTAAATTGCTTTTGAATTGGGAATGGGATGAGTGTTTCTTTAACTGTCTCGTATCTTCAGTTTTTATTTGCTCAGTGATACTTAATTTGGAACAGTCATGTAATTCAATTATCTTTGTTCCATAGGCTTGCTGAAAATAGTTTTTTTGCTTGGTTTCAGAAATATTCAGTTATGTCTTTTGTAGGATAAGACTAATGCAATTAACAACGAGTATTATTTTTGTTCTTTTCCATTGCTTTAGCACAAGTTATGGCAAACCTGTTGGGAGTTGCAGAGTGACTCCCAGAGCCTCTCCTTGCCCGCTGTGCCCCTGCCAGCACAGTGCTGCATTAATGTTCATATTTCCATGCTTTAAACACAGTGTGTTACATTAGGAAATCAATCAGCTAAAGCTGGGTTTAAGCTTCCTGCTGAAATGTCCATCAGTGATCCTGCACTGAGTGACCTGCAAGGTGGAATAGGGAAGTGATTGTGTGAGGTTTAATAAATGCATGTTGCTGCTTGTTGTGAGCTTTGGGCTTTGGTTTTTGGGGGGTTTCTTTTGTTTTTTTGGGGTTTTTCCCCCCAGCTAAGTGAGCCTTAACTGCCATATTGCCACTTTGGAGATGTAAGAAGTGTTATGGAAAACAGGTTACTGTTACTGACATGCAGGTTTTGCAGTAGCAGCATTGGAAGCAATTTTAATGAGTTTGAGGAAAAAACCCTGAATCTGGTGAGGTCAGAATAAATTACCACAGGGCTTTTGAATTGTCCTTTGGTGGTTGTACAGGTTTTTCATGCTGCAGGCTTGAATACAATAAGTTAATTCACAAGCTACAGGTTTTGTGTTCTAGATAAGAACTTCAGAGGGAGCTGCCATGATTTGTCATCCATTCTCTATTTGTATTAAAATAAGAAAAAGAATTAGCAAATGGCACTGGAGAAATGGACACTCACAATGACAAACCTGCCTTCTTTTTCCTAATTCCAGGGCATATTCCCTTGTGGATTCCAGTCAAGTGTCTACCTTCCTGATTTCTATTCTCCTCATAGTCTACGGCAGTTTCAGGTAAGATTTTTTTTTTTTTTAAGTTTCTGCAGAGTTTTTATTTTTTAAGTAAAAGTATTGCAAGTGACTGAATACAGTTTATGCCTTTTCGTTTCATTGTATCTTTGTCAGACATAGCCAATGTAAAAAAAAATTATTTGCTTCTGAGAAGGAAATGGAAAAGGAAGAAATAATAGCAAGCTGGGGTTTCTGAAAGGTGTAATTGTTTGTCATGGTACAAGCACATATAAAATAACTTAAAAGTCAGTCCTTGAGGACAGCTCTGTAAAATTGTATTTTAGAGAGTAGAAAAGGATTGTTGAGACAGATAGAAGGTAATGTTCTCTGTAGAGTTTTCTCTACATTAGCTGGTTGTGGTAGATTGAGAAGGCTCTCCTGTGATTTCAAACCTGTCCCGTAGAACAGCGATCCCCAGGTCCCACTGCTGTTTGCTCCAGTGTCAGTAACAGCTTCACAGAGAAGTGGGAAACAGTGTTGAATTCCTGCAAAGCATCTGAGAACTGCTGCAGGATGAGTTTGAGTCTTCAAAAATCAAATTTACCTCATTTTAGAAGACTTGAGTACAGTTTAGAGAAAACACAGTTATCCTTTTAGACTTGCATGCTGTATTACACAGTTTGTTTTACTGTAGGGGCACCTAAGGAGTGAGGCTCATACTGACATATTAAAACAAAATAACCACAATATGAAACTATCATTTTTTTGAACTTAAACACAGCGTGTTTTTCTTTCTGTGTCTTGAAGAACGTTGCTGCATTTCGCAGCTCTGGGATGAAAGGCCTTACACTCACTGCAGTGAGTATTCCTGAAATAGATGATAGCTGTGCTCATCCATATGATGTAAGCTGCAGCTGTTTTAGGATAAGAGGTTTTATATCACTACCATAAGTTAATAAAGTCACATAATGAAAGAGCCAATTTTTTTGCAAGAGCTGTCTGTTGTTGTTAGCAAGTGTTAGGTAACAGCACTGCTGGTGAAATAAAAATAGAAGACTTTAGGAGAACAAAATCTAGAGGTGATCAGAATAAAAAAATAATCAAAGATTGTATTTGTTTAGTTTTTTCTTCAAGCTTTGAGTCAGATTAGCGTATAGTTGAGGGACTAATTAAATTTTTAATTATTTGAATTTATGCAATTGTGTAAAAAGGAACTCTGCATCTGGCTGCAAGAAGCCATAGCATTTATTAAAATTAAATTATGAAAACACAGTGCAATATAAAACAGCAGGAGGGCGTGAACTTAAAATTGCTTGTCTTTCTTGGAGCTCCTTGCCCTTCAAAATTTTCCCCTGCTGTTTGCCATCCTATTCCTGTTGGTACCTACACATGCTATTACTTTGCATTTAAAACTACTCACCTAGCAAGGACTGTGAATTCCAGAGCAATCTGACTCACTGTGGATGGAGTAGTGGGATGGTGATGGATACAAATCCATTGAGGAAATGTCCTGTTTTAGTCTTTTCCCTTTGCGTGTATCCTGAAGACCCCACGATGTGAGTTACAGAACAAAAAGGGTCCCAGAGTTCTAAAATTACTTTCCTAATTAATCTCCTATGTGTGGTTTCTTTAGCAGGTGTCTGACCTGAAACCCACAGTTATGTTGGGGACTTGGACAAAATGATTCTCTCTGATCAGTGAGCGAGGTCAAAAGCAGTTTTTTATTCAAAATTGTGCAGTGATGTTAACAAAGTGGTCTGAAATATAATTAAGTTATTTAAGAAATTGAAGTGTGGTAGTAAGTTACAAAATGATATTCATCTGGAAATTCTTAAAGTAGTAAAATGAAAACTTCTGGCAAAAAATTCTGAGAAAACTGATGTGCTTGGAAGCTAAAAGTTACAGCTTAGGGTGCTCATTCTCATTTGTCAGCAGTGGTGTGTTCATCTGGATTTGAGTGCTCATCTCCTGCAGAGCTGTTGTAAGACAAAAACAAAATAGCACTCCTTAGTTAACCTTTGTGTTGCAGAAGGTGGGTTTGGTTTCTGATTTTCAACTGAAAAGAAGCAGGTAGAGTTATTGTAGTATTCCTGGCAAGTGGCTGAAGCAGAAGTGCAGTAATAGGATCAGAAAGAATTGGGTGGGTGAGTCATTAGGATAAAATCCACGTGTGTGGTGCATCTAATCTAAGACAGACGGCGTCAGGGGAACAAAGGAGAGCCTTGGTCCACTGTCCTTATTAACAGAAACAGCATTTGTCCAAAAATGAAAAAATCCCAAACCTCCTGTATACTCAGAAGAATGTCTAATAAATCGTGGGTAAAGCCCAGAACCAGAACAAAGTGCAGCGCTAGAGCCGAGTTCCCTTCTCTGACTGTGCATGAACGAGCATTTCCTGCCTACATTTGTGCCGGGTCAGGAGTTTTAGCTTCCAGCCCTTCTGAACGTCTCTCATGTACATCCTGACTGCTCTCAGTCCTTGAACTTGACATACTTTCATTACTGGCTGCCAAAGGAGCAAGTCTAATCCTTTAAACCATTACGGGCTGTAAACTGGAGCGTGCAAGTAGATGTGTTAGTTGTGGATTTTTAAAGAGGTGAGCTCAGCTTGAAACAGGTTGTCTCCAAGGGCAAGACAGTCACCTATTCTTGTCCAAATGCTTCTCTGTGACTTAAATGTTGGGGTTACTTTGCAGGTAACAGCTAAATCTTTTTCTATCCTATCACATCCCCAGACATGGGCTCTCAGCTTATGTAAAGCCAGATTTAACCCAGAATCTACCTGTTCAAACACCTGCTTTCGAGCCAAACCAAGAAGTGTGGGATGACTCTGTCCCTAGCCTTCTGTCTCTAGGCTTTGGGTATTCAAACTGTGGGTGTGAATAGAAAGCAGCTCACGTGGTGAACCCAGTGTCATGTGAACGTGGTGTGCTGAGGGTTGGCTTTCCCGTGTGGCATTCCCGTGCTCCCGGAGCTCGGATGGGCGGCTGTCCTCACTGGAAGAGCAAGAAGGAACTTCTCAATAAATTGCATCTGCAGGTGCCTCTATAGATAGATCCTTGGTTCCTATCTCCTCCATTGTTTGATAAGAACATCTCCTGCAGGGTTTCCCTGAGGCATTTCTGTAGTGGAGGGATCCATGGCTGAGTCTGAACTGTGCCAGCAGTTTACTCATTCCTTCGGCCTCAGCGTAACCCTGGAGGGGCTCCCCGTGGGACATGACTCGGTGACTGGCCTGCTTTGAAACCCTGCACTGGAAATGCAACCAGCTGGAGCTCTGAGGACCCACAGAAGAAACAATGGAGCAGTTCAATGCCCCAGGGGAGATGCTGACTCAACATTCCCTTTGGGAGCCCAGGAGGAACTCGAACAAAGCAGTGAATGTTTCCCAGCTTGCCATTTCTCTACAGCCCAGTAGTTTTGAGTTTGTCTTGTTTTACAGTATGATTTTTTTTTTTTTCTTGGAAGGTGTTTTAGAGATCACTTGTCAATTTTTTTCATTATGTTAGTGGTAATTTGTAGCAGAGGGAAGAGCCAAATCATAAAACAGTTGGAGATTATTCAGAGGTTGGCTTGGAAGAGCAGCTGTGTTGTTAAGTGAAAGTAATTTCCTAATTTATGCTCAGTTTGGAGGCAGGGATATTTATAGGTAATAATAATTGCTGACACTATGGCAATGAAAAGAGAGGGGCTGAGGTTGTTTATGAGCAGTAGATCTAATAGGTTTTATTTCCAGTTTTCTGTGCTGATAGCAATCCCTTAAGTTATGAGTTGCCTGATGCCACTGGGAGAATGATGGTGTGAGGCTCTTGCTAAACTGTGCTAATTCAGAGGGGAACAAAACACTGCACTGAGAAAAGAATTATCTTGTTTGCCTAAATCTTGGACCAAGTCCTGGAGGGCTGTCAGCCTCCTCCCAGAGTTTTATAGCTTGAGAGGAAAATTATGAAGCTACAATGCATAATGGGGAAAAAGGGAGTGTGAATGAAGGATGGAGGCACTCCAAACAAAGGGCAGAGCAAAGAGATCTTCAGAAGAACAAACTAAGAACAACAGATTAATTTGTTAGAATTCTAGTGTTCTCCATTGCCTCTTTGTATTTTCCATAACGCTTTAGCTGCTGTTCCATGATCTGTGTAGAAGCACCATGGACCTGAGGTGGAAGTTTCCTTTTGTTTTCCCTGAGACCAAAAGCTGCTTTAATCTCATAACACTGTTGGGGAGCACTTGCTTAATAGAAGCAAAGGAAACAAACCAGTTCTATGCTGGAAGAGCCTTTTTCTTGGTTTTGTTTTACGGAGGGAAACTGCTCAACCCCTCTGTCTTTAATAAACCACATGTGTCTTGATCCTATAGACCTGATTGTGCCTAATTCCAGGTTCTGGGACTGCAGCACAGACTTGCTCACCTGTGCATTGCAGTAGGTGATCAATGCACTGCAATAAAATATCTGTGACACCTCTAGAATAGTTTAGAAGATTGTGACGTGTTTTTTACTGGTCTGATAAATGAAAAGAATTTGTTTACTTTGTGTAACTCAGTTAAGCTAGACTTGAAAAGAAGTTTAATGCCTGTTGACCTGGAAGTTTTATTGAAATACTTGGGTGCTGCTGTAAGCTTAAGACAGGAGCTGCAGTGGGAGATGCACAGTGCTTCTGGTGGTTCTCTGGAGCTCATCTAAATAAATCAATATGCAGCTAAATCATGGATACCTTACATGCATCAGAATGAGAAACTGTCATGGTAAACTTGATTGCTGGTATTTTTTGTTAAAAAGCACTCGAATTTAAAATAGAAATTATTGCTGTTCAAAACAGACCTTAAGTGAAATTCCCCCTTTTCAGAAAGTTATGCCAAATGTGTTAGAATATAATTTGGAAGTTGTATCCAAGTGAAGGACTGGCAAAAGGCATAGAACACTGTGCTAAATTGGAATTTTTAAAAGGTGTTTATATCAACATGAAAAGATGAATCAATAACAGCTGAGCTGGGTACTCAGGGGAGTGTTGGATTCCAGCTCCTTTATTTATTAATCCAGCTCCTATGGATTAATAAAAGTGTACCAATTTGTACTGTTTATTCAGAGTTTCTTCTAGTCATCTGTTCTGTGTGCATGTAAAACACATATCTGGTTATTTTCTAGGCTTTGCTGGAATTCTTGCAGTGAAATAAGACCTTGCATTAAGCAGACTCTTAAAAGCTAGTTCGGGTCATTCATAACAACATTTTGAGGAAGGAAATATTATTGTCTAAAAAATGAAACCTGATAGTCAAATTTGAATGAAAAGGAACAAAAATGAGAACTTGGAAAGAGTTCAAATTCACAAGAGAATTGAAATGTTTATTGTGCTTCCATCATGTTCTACACTTCCCAGAAATCAGGTAACAACAAACAGCAGCACAGATATTTAACACTCCCCAGTGCAGACACTGTGGTGACTGATCTCTCTGTCAGAATCTGGGATGTGGGGCCTCATTTGGAACGCAGCACTTCAGTTACTGTAATTTCCCTCTGTGTCTGGTGGTGTTTCTCATAACCGGCATTACAGGGCTTTTCCAGGGGGAGGGTGCTGTGGCAGAGGGAGTGAGACTGCAGCTGATGAGCCTAAACTGGAGTGTGGGACTCATCTGTCGCGTTTGTTTTGTTCCCTGCAGGTCTCTGAACATGGACTTTGAGAATCAAGACAAAGAGAAAGACAACAGCAGCGCCGCTGGGTCTTTCAATGGCAACAGCGCCAATAACAGTAAGGGTCAGCTTTGCTCCTTACCCTTTTTGCTTCACCTCAGTGCTGCACCTCCCGCCTCACCTGTGCATGTCTGAGCTGCTGCATTGCAGATTCACCTGATGCCAGGCTGTGTCTGGGCTCTCCCCACCTCGCTGTGCTCTGACACTGCTGCCCAGGTCTGGGGCACGCCCATGGAAGCTGAATTTAAAACATCAACATAACATTTCCATAATGCATAAAAATTGCGTGTGGCACAATTTGTCAGGTTTGGCTGGAAATGGAAACAGCTTTACTTTTTAAAAAAGCCTTCCCACAGTTAGGAGAAGGGAGTGTAATTCCTTTTTGTCTGGAGCTGGTTGCTACGGCGTGTTGGCCGGTCTGTAAGCAGGGAGCGATCGGGGGGTGCTGACAAGTCCCTAAGGAGGGTTCACCTTATCAGTAGAGAAACTGAAGTAGAGAGTTCACATGGCTCTGGGCAAATCATTTATAGTGGACAACAGAATATGTGTCTGCACACTGTCTGTCCAGAGTGGGATTAACGTGTCAGCTCCTGCCTGGTGACTGTCCCTTCTGTAATCTATAAATAGATTGCAGGCAGCTTGGCCATCTGACATGCACAGATTTGCAGGTAAAAATGTGGAACCGATCAGTTAGAGTGGAACACAGTGTGCACAGTGTGTTGTAAATTCGTACTCGAGTTTAACTTAAGGCAATTTGCACTGCCATATTTTGAGAAAAGGCTCTAGAATGAAATAGTTTCCCTGAGTATAGAAGGCGGGAGTGAGAAACCCTGTGCATGAAACCCTGAGTGCTAAGCTTGTTTCGTTTAAAGCAAGAAGTATAGCTTTAAAATGATAAATGAAATAGCATGTGTTATATGTGTCTCTTGCTGGTTTTGTCTTTTCTAATGTAGACTCTTGGAATTTAAATAGTTGTCAGAGCACTGCTTCTGTTGGCAGCACAGAGCAAAGAGGTCGCTGTGCTTGGTGATACAGCAATGAACAGTTGAGGCTTCCATCTGGGAAGGAAGAGAAGACAGTCTGGGGCTGGGGAATAAGCACATTAAGGGGATTAGCTGTCAAAATGATCAGAAATGAAATGAAGAACTCTGGCATTTAGTGCTGCAGGCACTAATTCCCAGATGCCAAGGTGGTGTGTAGTGTTTTTTCTGGGTTTTTCCAATGTCATTTCTGGGTTTTTGTTTTGTTTGGTTTTTCCCTTGGGAAGCTGAAGGGCATGTGAATAAATGTGCTTTCTCAGAGCAGGAGGAATCAGATCTAAGTCACAGATTAGAATTTTTGTGTCTTCATACTGTCATCACTGGACTATCTACATTGCACTTTACCTTAATGTACCTGATCTCAGCAATGTAGAAATCCCAAGTGACTGAGTTCTTCTGCTTTTTATTTTTAAAATTTATTGTGCTACTTATATTTAAGAGCAATAGATCATGACATGAACTAATGAATGACATAACCATGTTCAAATGTCATGACTTCCATGCCTTTTGTTCAGCTTTTCTTTTATGAAAATGGTTGAATATTTATAACAGATACTAAGTTGTAGTGAGTGTATTTCATGTGTGTTTGAGGTTTTTCAACATAACCAGATACATTGGTAACTGAGTTGTACAGGTAACCTGTTACTTATATGACTTGCCACTCTCGACAGGAAAAAATAAAATAAGACACATTCTCACACAGAAACACAGACACACAATCTGTGTGTATATTTACTTGCCTGGGTATGTCTCACAACTCTAAAGGCTTATCCTTCAAGTCCTGGAATTGGTAAAACCCCCTTCATACAGCAATGTTTAATTATTTTGGGATAACGCAGTTGATGTCAAGCTGGGTTTACATCTCTTCTAGGTCTAGGTCTTGTATTATTTTCCATTGGTCACTTACCAAGTGACTACTTCAGATGCTTCCTATTGTTACTTCAGTGCTCCACAAGTGTGTCTTGTATTTCTAATTGCGTTGCTGCTTATGGCTTCTTTCCCCACCATGGATCAAATGTAAATATAGCTACAGAGACTGGTTATGTCTTGGAATTTGTGGGATAAGGTGGGCTTCTCAATTTTGCTGGTAATTCTGAAAACTCAGAAGCACAGTAAAAGTTGTCCTGTCCCATGATTAACATCCCTGATAGTCACACTGCATGGGTGAGGTGAGGAAAATACTAAGAATAAAATAATTCAGTATCTCTGCCCTGTTTAAAATTACTGCCAGCTATGAACTGTGAGCCTAAATTCGTGTTGGTTTTTAGCAAAAAGGCAATTACAGTGCACTTCAGTGACCTGGTGGTTTCATAAACAGGTAAATGACTTGGGTATTTTTTGAAAACTGTTCTTTATTATTAGGCTTGGTATTATCTGATGATTGCAGCCTGTGATGAAATTTAAGAGCTTGGTGGCCTTTTCACCCAAGTGGAATTTGAAGCTGTGGCACCCTTTGCATGAGCTGGGTCAGCCTAACACTGGTCAGGCTTTTCGCCTTGTGTTCAGAGATAAAGTAAACCTTACATATGCTCTGTTCAACGTGTTTCGGTGTCTCATTGTAAAGTGATTCTAATCCCTACATAATGTTAATTTTCATAACTTGTCATTCGTTCTGTCTCTGGCGTGAGACCAAACTGCCCTTCGGTTCCCGGGTTCTGCAGAGCGGGGCCGTTGCAGCGCACGCTCAGCTGAGCGTCCTGCACAGGCGGCCGGGCCGGGCCCGGGGAGCACCCAGCCAGTGCCTGGAGCACCCGCACTGAGAGGGAACGTGCTGTCGGAGCCCTGCCCTGTGCTGGCCAGGGCTGGTGTCCCTGTGTGCCACCGGACAGCAGCTCAGTGTCCCCCTCTCTCCTGCAGGTATTCAAACCATCGATTCCACCCAGGCGTTGTTCCTGCCCATCGGAGCGTCCGTGTCTCTCCTAGTTATGTTCTTCTTCTTCGACTCAGTTCAAGTTGTCTTTACAATATGCACAGCAGGTGACTAAGTTTTCTTCTCTTTATAAGACTTGGAATAGAACAGAAAGTATCGATATAATTAAATATTGTTGGTAAGAGTTATAATAAGCCTCACAGTACGTTAAAAAAAAGAATCGTCAGGTCTCACAGTTGTATTTTCATGTCTGTGTAGCTATAAATAAAGTGACAAGTATTATTTGAGAAGTATTTTCCACTTAGAGATGTGGTGAACCTACTGAACTATAAATTGTCAGAGGTCTAAACATGCCCAGATGTGTTATTTTGCATGAAGTTCACTTGTTTATAAATCAGTGCTCAGAACTGTACATGGTATTTCATAATTCAGGTACTTCATGGGAAGTAACTTTGGGGATCCTTTCCAGAGATTTCTTTCCTACTTTGATTTTGGCTTTGTTTTCATGCAAAAGTTTTTCTGTTTCTGAGCTCTCTAACATTTGAATATTAGTCTTTTGCACTGCTTGAATTTACAACAAAATTGAAACTTACCTGCAAGTAAATCGCAGATCCTCCAGTCCTGTTTAGCATTTACATTTTGTCTTTTAAATAAATGCCAGGGCATTGCTTTTTGGAAAATTTTGGCCTATTGATCTTTTTGCAGTAGATCAAGAGACCAGCTGCTGTTGAGAGTAGAAAGATTCTTCCTACTGCTCCAGATACACAGCAGCTTCTAAAAATTGTCCTCAGTCCACATGCTGAGTCTGTGAAGATTTTTAAACTCCTAAATACCTCTCATCCTCTCCTACTTCATTGCAGTCTTTGCCCTTATGGTTTAACTCCTGAGCTGTGCCAGCCTCTTAAACAGGGCAGATGTTGATGGGTGAAATCTAAATCTCTAGTCTTGAAACTCCTGTCTGATTCTACCTCCTGTAGAGGCCTGTTGAATTCTGCTTTTATAACTTTGACCTGTGACACATACATTCTTTCCTATTAAAAAAATACTTGACATAGATTCTACTGTATGCTAGGTATCAGGGAAATATATATACACAAATATATAAGATATTACAAGGAAAGATTTATGACAGAAGAGGAATTTTAATTTGTTGGGATTATTGGTCAATTTATTTAAAATGACGTTGGGATTTGTAACTTTATTTGTAACACTTCTGTGTGTAACTAGAGGATCCTGTGTCCCTTGGGGTTTGTTGCAGGTCTCAGGGGACTCGGGGTCAGTGCTCTTGGGTATCTTTGTTCTTGAACCTGGTTTTATGGTATGCTTATGCTTTTCCTTGAGCTTGCATCAGAGGCTGTCATCAAGCCCAGAACCTCTGAAATGCAGAGCTTCCTCAGAGGCTGTACAGCAGCATGGGAGCTCCCTGCTGGAACAGTTGCAAACCTGGGGCTGTGGAACTTAGTCCCTCTGTCCCTTAAGGGGGACAGACCAAGCTCAGGTCATGCTATTTTACATCCTCTGTAGCTAGTAGGGGCTGATGTGGGGGACTGCTAAATCACAGCTGATGTCTGATTTCTTGAACCCCTCTCAAATCTTCCTCTCACAGAGATTTGCCTTTCAGGGAAGAGTCAGGAGCAAGCGTAGGTGCAGCAAGCAGCCAAGGCCAGGACGCACTGCTCGGCGGAGGGCAGAGCCCCAGAGCTGGCACTGCCTGCAGACAGGAGTTAAGCCAAGGGATTCCCCACTGAATCATCGGGATTGAGGCTGGAGGGGATGGGAGGCTTGGGGCTGGAGGCCTGAACAGTCAGGAGCGACCCCGGATTCCCACTCTGAACGAGCCCAGCCTGGGGACACCGGGGCAGGAGGTGCAGGGCTCCCTGCTGGGCAGAGCTGGAGGGGAGGAAAGGGGAGGAGAGATTCCAAGGGCCAGGAGGGTTGAGCCTGTGCTGGTGGAGGCAGGGCAGGGAGCAGGGAGGGCAGGCAGGACTCAGGGACACAGCGTTTCTGGGCAGTGTTCTTTGCCAAGCACCTCCGAAGAGGTTCTCAGTTCAGTTTGTGCAGAGTTGCCGCACTGTTCCTTCTTTCCCTACTGCTTCTGGGGTTTCTTCCCCCTTTGAAATATTGATAGAACTCTGAGTTTTCGTGGTGCTGTTTGTATGCAGACTCACTTAAATTTTCTTTTTGGATTATATGAGTTCTCCTTTTTTCTGTTTTGTTTTGTTTCAAATCTTCCTCCCACCAGAAGGGAAAGATGTGTTTTGACCAAACGAATTTTTCTCTGGTTGGCTTAAACTGTGTAGAGAATGGCTTAAACTGTAAGACAATGTTTGATTCTTTACCATCATCTTCATTTGAGAAGAGAAATCCCTTTTAAAAACCAGCAACAAAATTTTTTGAAGGAATAAGTAGAGGGGACAGCACAAAGATCTGAATTCAGCATGCAAAAAGTTCCAAGTGACCTCCATTTTCATTGCAGAGTGTTCTTGCTGCAGTTTTGGATGTGTGCTGCTGACATGTCAGTGTCTCCACGCCCTCGCGCTCCAGCCTTTTAAACAGCCCTTTAAAAAAACTGGAAGGAAAAATGATTATAAATACCAGCAGTTACTAAACGTTTTTACAAATGTGTGGGTGGGATAAGTATGCTGCTTGAAAAAGAAAATGTTTATGGAAATAGTCTGTTTGGATATTTATGTATTTTTATCATTCTGTTTTCAAAAACTTAAAGCACTTTGTATTGTATTTTAAAAAAGTGAGGTTGCCAGCTACTGGCTATAAGTTATTTGAAGTTGTACTGTGCTTTAGTAATGAATAAAGAGTTTTGTGTGAGATTGGGGGAAAAAATTACTATCCGAGTTAAAAAGTGGAAAAAAACCCCTTTATTATGCTAAGTTAGTCTGTGTTGTGTGTTAAAAAAGTGTAAGAAAATCTCACAACCAGATTGTAGTAGATCTCTTTTTACTCAGAATGTGTGAAAATTGTTTTTTTTTGCTGACATGATCATGAATAGATTTAAGACTTTTTTTAAGGTTTGGGGATGGGGCGTTGCATTCCTTTGAGAGCTTTCGTTTTATTTCAGTCTGAAGGCTCACTGTTGTGCAGAAAACCTCAGAGCTTTGAGCTGCTCATGCTGGAATAATACTGAGCATATGATAATAAGACATTGTTCCAAGAGCTTTTTCAAATTGGAGAAGCCTGTTTGTGTGCTGTAGAAATTAGGCCTGAATGTCCTAATATTACCTTTTCTTCTTTTCATAGTCCTTGCAACAATAGCTTTTGCTTTCCTTCTGCTCCCGATGTGCCAGTACTTAACACGGCCTTGCTCACCTCAAAACAAGTAAGGACTTGAGCAATCCTTTGCTCCTCTTCTTGGGTGTTGTATTTCTTTCTTTTAATGAGAATTCTGTAATAAGCATTAACCTCAGGGCTGATGTTTGTGCATATTTATTGTGCCAACATCATGTTTCCACTTTGAATGCAGGAAGCGCAGTTTTTGCAAGTCACTCACACTTGCCAGCCTGGGAAATGCAATACCATTACAGGGGACTAGATTTCCCAACAGAGATTTTTAATAAGTTTGGCTTGTTTTGGCTGAGATTTAGAGTTTGGGATTTGGCATTGGATTTTAATGTTTCTTAACACTGGACTCGGGATTTTAATGCTGGCTCTTTCCGAGACTGTAGTTAAACCAGTGGAAATTACAGTTGTTAATGTTGTGTTTTGAAACTAATTTTATTTTTTAACCTTGTGATTGGAGTTCGTGTTGCTAAAAGCACTATCTTAGGTGGTGTTAGGAATGGTGGCGATTTCAAGAGAGGTGCCAAGTTTTACAGGGTTTTTTCCATCTCTGCAGTTCATGCTTTACACACAGTATTTGAATGTGAGGAAAGCTTTTATTTTGTTGCTGTTTTGGTACCTGTTTGTGGCAAAGGAACTTCCCCTCAGTTGTTCTTGGCATCTTTCATCAGCAGCTGAGCCTTGTTCCAACAGTGTCCATTTTCTGTTCTTTAAATGGAAACATAAAGTCTTCCAGCTGATGTTTGTGTGTTGTTCTAGGATTTCCTTTGGCTGCTGCGGGCGTTTCACTGCTGCTGAGTTGCTCTCGTTTTCTCTGTCTGTGATGCTTGTCCTTATCTGGGTCCTCACTGGCCACTGGCTCCTAATGGATGGTGAGTATGTGAATTAAGGGGTTTTACTACTGGTTTGTGCCTGTTCTGACACAGCATTTGCCTGGTGATGATAGCAGAAATTTGCTAATATTAATGGCTTGGCTGCTGAGCTGTGTGGCAGACTCCCTGAAGAGCCACTGCCAGGAACATGCCAGGAGAGTGCTTGGAACACCTGTTTTTCTGGTTTGTAAAAGCTTCCAGGGAGGTGCCAGAACACTCATGAAAGATGTTCTGCACCTGTGTGGTGTAGGGTGAATGGTCAGATTGAGTTAAAGATTTGTGGAGACAGTGGTTGTTTATGATTCATAGCTTGATCCTAAAAATCTGGTTAACTTTTGCTGTGCATCTTGTTTATTGGCTCCAATGCTCAAATAGTTTGAGTGAGGCAGCTCACAGTAGCTGGTTGTCTTTGATCTCTTCCATACTTGACTTGTGTGGTGAGATGGGCGAAACTGGCAGTCAGCCAGCTGGCTTGAGGGTGTGATTTATTGGATTTTTTTCATGGTGGTTGACCTGAATTCACAGCTTACTGTTCCAAAAAGGAGCCTTCGTCCTTCCCTCCTGCCTTCCAGATCCCTTGTGCTACCTCTGGCACTCAATCACATGGTAAACTGATCCAGCTCACTAGAATGGCAGCATACTTGGGTTTTGCCAGCCTATTTTTCTGCTGCTGCAGTGAGATGAATTGGATTATTGTGTAGTCAGGTATGTGCTAAATTTGGCAGCAGGTAAGTGGCAGCATGACGAGATCTGAGGAGATGGAGTGGATATAATAGCAAAGACATGAAGGGCTAGCCAGGAGCAGGACCTCTCTTCTCAGCAGTGTCAGGCAGCTAAATTGGCTTAGGACATGGTGTAATGGCCCCGAGGTTGTGATTGCTTGAGGAAAAATTGCTGCAACAACATTACCTGCCCTTGAAACTGTTTGTTACAATAGAAAACATTCATCCCATCAGCTTCCAGCTCCTCCTAAATGAGGTAGCAGCAGCAGCAGCGCTCCTTAGCACTGAAATCTCTCACAGCACCATCATTCTTTCTTTTGTATATGGACACTATGCTTCATTCATGGTTTGAACTGCTTTAAAGGTCCCACCTGTTGTATGGAAGGGAAATACCTTTTAAAATACCAGATGGTAAATGAAAAAATGTAGACAAAGTATGTTCTGTGATAAGCAGAGTAGCCCACCGTGAAATCAGAGGCGACACTTGATCTGCAGTAGCTGCAAAGCTGAAAGGAATGTCAGGTGTGGATTTTGGCAGAATTGGAAGAGTTGTCTACTCTGAAGTATCAGCAGAAGCATTTAGTTAAAAATAGTTAATTTTGTGAGTGCTTCAGTCTGACATGGTGGACTTTGCAGTAATTCATCTACAGAGCTCTGAGCTGCTGGTGCAGAGTGGTGTCTGGCTTTTATTTCTCTTGGAGGTTTTTATGATTTACTGAATTGTGTTGCTGCTGTCTCGTTTTGAATTATTTTATGTAGTTTATTAAGGGAGCTTGAACTATATAGGTGATCCTCCTGTCATTTGTTCATATCCAGTTAAATATCAGTGTTTGCCAGTGACACTAAACAGGGAATAGCTTTTATTGGCCTTTGTCAGGGAAGCAGACTGGAGCTTTAGCCCTCGTCCCGTGCTGCTGCGTGTGGGATCCCGTCATCTCTGCCTTCTCTGCGACTGAGTCCTGGAGACGCCAGACACTCCCGTCCGGAGGGCAGCGCTGGCAGCTGCCGGCCGTGCCCGGCCCGGGAGCAGCTCCTGTTTGGCCGCTGGCAGAGAATGAACCAGATGTGAACGCGCTGCTCATCGCCCGGGCGGGGCTGGAGGAGGAGCTGGAGGAACGGGGCGGGTGCTCCTTCTGAGCAGCAGCACATGGAGAGAGCCCTGGCTGTTCGGTCGGGGCTGTGCGGTTGATTCTGTCGGTGTGAAAGAGCTTTGCTGCTCGAGAGCTGAGGAAAACATGGGAAATACTTCTTGGTAATTGTCAGTCCTTACGAAATTGAGGTGTGGTGGTGGTTGCTGCTGCAACAGCTTTCAGTGCCCCAATCCTACCCTGCCCCTGCCTGCAAAGCCCTCAGCTGAAGTGCTTCTAAAGGCAGGGAGGTGTTACAGGGCAGAGTGAGCCCGTGTTGGCCCCGGGGGGTTGTTCTGACATGTGATGATGCACCTGTATAGGTACTGAAATGCTGATTTCTCAGGGCAGGTTGTTGGATGACAGGATCACCAAGGATGGTCACTGTTCCCTGTAAAGCCTGGTTAAAATAAAAGCTTCCCTAAATAGTGGACAGAGCTGGAGATGTACAACAGGAATGCTATAGATGTATGGAATATCTGTGGCTACAGAGTGAACAGCATGGTCATGGATACCCCGGGAGCTGCTGCAGCAGTTGGGCCTGTCTTCTTATTCCCTTCTTTTAAAATACACTTGATCAGACCAGAGCTTCACCTGGTGGCCTGTGGAGGAAGTTAAAGCCTCCCCAGCTTACACAGTAGACCAGACCCTGCACCAGCAGCATCTTGGAGCTTTCACCTGCTCTGGATGCAGGAGAGCTGGAAAGCTGCCAGAGAATCTAAGCACATACGCAAGAATATTCTTAATCCTCAGAATATCCCTGTTCCATAAGGAGTGTGTGTTTGCAGGGACTCTGGAGTTGATTTGTTCTGTTAATTGGTGGTTAACTCCTCCAGTGCTTTCTTACTCACCCTTGTTAACCCATTGCCCAATACTTCCAAACCAGGGCTGCTGGCTGTGTGGCTGCTCTACCTCTCCTGTCTCTCTCTCATCTTTGGCTATTTTTTTAATGATTTGAAGTATATCTCAGTGAAGATCTGCTTTATATAGTTTGTCAACACTATGCATGAGCTTGGATAGGGAAGCTGGCTTCCATTTAGAGAAGTCCATTGACTGCACTTTGGCCCATATTACTTGTACTTGCTCTTGGGCATTCCTGCTTGTTTTTTAAATTTACCAGTGTTTCTTAAAGTATTTGCAAAACTGTGTAATTATTAGCATGCGTACTTCACTGGCAGCTGAAGGATTTTTTCCATCTTCTTTTCTACCCAATATTTGCTTAGTTTGATGCCTTGTGCATGTGCCTGTGTTCATTTCAGTGAGAGAGAAATGGAGTGTGTGAACAATAGATAAAACTCATATTGGTTACAGTATTTCCATTTCTCATTAATTATAACCTGGAAATCCTCTCCTAAATATAGGCTTGCTTGAGCTATTATTAACACTGGCTGTAGAGAAACCTCTTTGATTTAAAAGTCTGTTCCCTTGTATCTGCTCTTCTGCTGAGGAAGTCTGTAACTCAGGGCTATACTGAATTTCGGAACGCAGTTCTTTTTCCTGCTGCTTTGCTGTGTCAAATTCTTTAAACCTCAATAATTTGTTCACATTTTGTAGCTAGTTACAGTTGTGCAGCATGACTTAGGGTACATTTTTATGTCAGTGATCCACCGCTTTGTTGAAACTGGCTGTGTGACACTTGGGGTTGTGCTAAGGTTGCCAGCTCTCAGGAGATAAGGTGGGCTTGGCAGAATTGCTGGGATGCAGCTCCTGGGCACTGCAGGCACATGCTGGCAGGAGGCCCAGGACATGTTTCTCCCTTGAATGTGTATGGATGTGTTTCCCTAGTGAGTGGATGGGAGCTTCCAGGTGAAATGCAAGTGTAAGGTGGCTTCACAGCCCCATAACTACAAGCCTGAGGATCCAGAGGTTAATTTGTCCATTTTGGCCGAGCCCAGCTGTCACACTGGTGGGCATGTACATAATGAATTGGCTTCCCCTGCAGTTCCAGTTGGCAAAAATGGGATTGTAACTTCTCTACAAATTCTGTGTCAAGTTAGACAAAGACATTTTGTTGACAAATGTCTGCATGACTGACTGTAATCTGATCCCAGCAGGGCTCCATTATTCCTTGAAAATAGACTTGGTATCACAGATGAAAGCTGATTTGCTTTTTAAGTTTTTGTAAGTTAAAATTTGTTTTATTGTAAGTATTTCTTTGGGGATTTATTTGTAAGCAGTAGAAATGAATTCAGTTGTCAGTTGAGTATCCTTGGTAGCTGAGGCTGGGCTCAAAGAAGCAGGCAGTGACACAAATGTGAAGACTGGGTTTTTGTTTAAAATCTTACCTTTCTATCCTGACAAAATTACTCTTGGTACAGAGTGAAAATCTGAACTGTCATTTTGTCAGACCAAGTTCTAACAAGTCACATAACCGTGCCCTTTCTGAATTAAGAGTCAAGGCTCTTATTTATTTTATGCATTTTTTAGAAAAACCAATAGAGGAAAAGTAGAAGATTGTGTTTGGGGCACAGAGAATTCAAAGTTGTTTTGTTGCTTCTGTTTTAAAGTGGGTAGTCAGGGTTGTACAGGGGAGATGGAGTTTCTAGGACAGAGGACATGGAGACATTTCTTTGTGGTGGGTGGTGGAAGTTGAGGGGAACAGGCGGTCGTGCCTGCAGAGGGATCTGTGCTTCCATGGGGACGTGTTTGCAGTTGGCTACTGAATGTATTTTGACTTAGCTTAACCCTGGTAAGAAGAATGTCACTGTCCAGAAATGGTAGACAGTCATCCAGTGCATGCAGAGCTGCTGCACAGGGGCAAACAGAGGCTTCTTTGGGGTCCTGGGGGGAGATACTGACTCGGGATTGGTGTTTTTCTGTTTGTTTTGCTATTTTTAATGAACTAATGATGTCTTGCATTTTGTAGCTCTGGCTATGGGCCTGTGTGTTGCAATGATAGCCTTTGTTCGGCTGCCCAGCCTGAAGGTTTCCTGCTTGCTGCTCTCTGGGTTACTAATTTATGATGTCTTTTGGGTAAGTGTTTGGTTTGGTTTTGCTAAAACTCTTTTTATGCTTTGGATTTGTAATCAGCCTTGGGCCAGTTTTACATGAATTCTACTAGTATGAAGTTGAGGAAATCTGGCAAAGCCAGAAGATTGGCTCCATCACTCCATTCTGAGATGCTGAATTCTACAACAGGATACAGAATTATTTCCTTGCTAACTACTTGAAATAAAGCAGAAATAAGATTAGAATGTTTTGACTATGGCATATAAGATTTTGGACCTCAAATTTTGAAAGCTGGCTGAAGATGAGAACAAGCATTTCCCACACACACAGAGCTGTGAATTCTGCAGAACGGGAATGTGAATGGACTTACAGCCAGACAGGCTGGCATAAAATCATAGTGCACTTCTACACGAAACCTGACAGAATGTGTTCTGTAATAGCAAGAGGGGTTTGTTTTACCTTTGCATAACACTGAGCACTCATCCAGGGCAGCACCCACTGACAGCTCTGGCAGCCAGAGATTCAGGTGGGATGGGCTGTAGCATAAAAGCCAGTTGGAGACAAGGGCTGCCTCATTCCATTTATGAGTGAGCATCATGCTCACCTCTTCTCTGTTCCGCAGCTTTCTTCTATTTTCAGGGTGCTGTTATCTGCATTCGTCGTCCCACACTATCTGCTTGTTGTCCAGACAGATCCTTTGCCAAAGGATCTCAAGATATTAATCAATATCTTGATATCAGAAAGTATATTCCAGTTATTCATGAGGATTCATAGTGTAAAAAGCTCTATCTGAATTTTTGAAATACATTTTGCCTTTTATTATCCTAAGGAAAATATCCTTTTTTTTCATGAATAGCAAAGCAAAAATACATTCAGCTTGAGTTGCTGTGTAATTGCAATTTGTAACTTCTGATTACCTTGCTCTGTAGGTCTTTTTTTCTGCCTACATCTTTAACAGCAATGTTATGGTGAAAGTGGCCACACAACCAGCTGATAATCCCCTGGATGTGTTATCCCGGAAACTTCACCTGGGACCAAATGTAGGCAGAGATGTTCCCCGTCTGTCGCTGCCTGGCAAACTTGTATTCCCAAGGTAAAAGCCTCTTTTACTGTAGTACAGTACTAACTCTGTTGGAAAATCCCTGTTTAGTCATTCCCTCTTCGTGCTAAAGAGGAATATAATGAGCAGTGAGAACTGGATGCTTTGCTCATTCATGGACAAAAGACCCTGACTGGGGTAAAAGGTGCCCTGTTCAGAGCAGGATACGCTTCTCGACATTTGTGAGAGTTCTGCAGCCTGATGATTGCTAGTGTGACCTCACACTTAAAAGCAAAAGATCTGAGGTTTATTATAACAGAATAGTCTGAATTACTGCATAATTGCAGATGATTGGGAAGGGGTTAGAAACTGATCTGAGCAAGGGTGACTAAACAGGCAAGCGCAGTGCTGAAGGGAGATTATTCCACATGTCCCTGCTCCAGGGGTTCCCTGACGTGAGCAGACATGCCCAGGGCCTGGTGGGGCAGTAAGCTCAGTGCAGCAGCAGTCAGGCAGTAAGTTTTGTTGGGGTATTACTCTGTTCTTGTTTCTTCAGATGCTGGGATGCTGAAATTACAGAGATTAGAAGTTGGTTGTCTGCAATGATAAAACCAAAATTGTTCACTTTGGCAACTTTTGATAACTTAATTTGCCTTCATTTTCATGAATATTCTGGATTTAAGAAATGGATGATTTTAGTTCTTAATCTTTTTCACAATTGGCTCTTTTCTGGGAATCTGGCAATACTGTAGTTTTCTGTTTTGTCTGAATGTCCAAAATGGGTGCACTGCCTTGTTTTAGACCTGTGTGCACGGGGATGAAGATGCACTTCAATGGCAATCAACAGATCAAAGGGCCAGCTGGTCCCTCTCATCAGCGCTGAGGAGGGAGAGGACTGAAATACTGGGTCAATGGATCTGTTTCATTGAGTGATTTAAGGGCAAAAGCAGCTTAAACACTGCTGGGAAGGGAAACTGATTTGGAGCAATGTCATCCCCTGCCCAGATGGGTTTGTGTAAAGCTGGGGTGGTGAAGAAATCACTGAGGCGAACCTCATCAGCCAGCATTGGGTTCTGCTATGTGCGAGTCTGCCGGTAGAAAGAGGGGCTGTGCCAAATGAAGCTCAAAACCACAGTGGAGGAGCCTAGAGCTTATCACCTTTTGTTTTGGCCATGAACCCAATTCCAGTTGCTCTGTAGTTCCACAGGCAGCCACTTCTCCATGCTGGGGATTGGAGATATTGTGATGCCAGGGCTTCTGCTCTGCTTCGTCCTGCGTTATGATAACTACAAAAAACAAGCCAACAGTGATTCCTGCGGTGCCCCAGGACCAGGGAACATCTCTGGGCGTATGCAGAAAGTCTCTTACTTTCACTGCACACTTATTGGCTATTTTGTAGGTGAGTAATTAGTTCAATATTAAGAGCTACCTAAGTGAGCAGATGTGGGATTATTGTAGTAGGTTTAAAAGATGATGAAAGCAAGTGTAAAGAGGCTTTGAGAGGATGCTTGGTTATGTTCTTTTTAATCCTCCTCTCTTTGCGTTTATTGGCATGGTCTAGCGAGAAAAGCCCTTCAATAGTCTTCAAAATTATTTTGTATTTGTATTTTATTTAGATGAAAGAGGTTATCAATGTGTTTTTGTTAGC
The DNA here is from genome assembly GCA_013390105.1 of Tichodroma muraria. NCBI lineage: Eukaryota > Metazoa > Chordata > Aves > Passeriformes > Sittidae > Tichodroma > Tichodroma muraria. The sequence goes on from WAAG01079494.1 coordinate 86,130, forward strand.
ACTTGCACTTTGCTTCACTGGCATAAAAAGTGTCGTAGCTCATACCTGAGTGATGGGAAAAATATGGAAGTTTCCAGATGAATTATGCTGTGCATAGTACACAGCAAATTTAAGCAATTCACCTAGGCAATTCCTGCATTTTTGTATTCTGATCCTGACATAGTAGTACATACAGAAAATCATCAGTAGTTACAACTGGAATGCTGTTTATAATTTGCTGTACCCAGCCCTTTCCTGCCTAATATAAAATAAGCTTTTCCCTCCAGTCAGGGCATGCATGTGCATATCCTGACCTCCCACGGCCCTTCTGAGGCTGAAAAGGAAAGATCATTTCCTACCAATAGCCTGCCTTCCTCCACACCTTGATTTTCCCCCCCTACATTCCCTTCTGGCCAGTGTCCAGGAAAGTCATTCCTGATGTGTACAGCCCTTCCTCTGAGCCCTGACTGCTCAGACCAGGGGCCACAGACCGACAGTCTGAAGAGCAGCATTTAGTGCGATGCAGTCAGCTTCCCCTCTTCACCCTTTGTTGTATTTTGTCTGAATTATTCTTGGCTTAGTCTGAGATTCAAAACTCAAGCAAGTAGCTCAACACAGCCTAATACTAAAATAGAATAATTTTTCACTCTTTTGTTTGTTTCAACTGCATTCAGGGAAAGCAGAGCACAGAGAAGTAACTTTTCCTCACCTGTATCTCAGAATGGGGGTGAAGGAAGCCTCAGTGGATGAAATGCTGAGAACATCCACCTGCATCCTGAAGATATTTATAGTGACTCTTTTCTTTTACAGGTTTATTAACTGCAACAGTAGCTTCTCGTATTCACCGGGCAGCCCAGCCTGCCCTGCTCTATTTGGTACCATTCACTTTATTGCCACTCCTCACCATGGCCTATTTAAAGGTAAGAGGGGAGGACACGTGGGCAGCAGGTTGCTCTGGGCCAGCTGGCAGCAGGCTCCGTGTCCTTGCACCGGGCAGCAGCTCTCAGGGGGATGATGTGTGTCCCTGGCAGCCTTGGCCCAGAACAGAGGAACCACTGCTGTCAGGTCAGTCTTCATTTCAGAGGACTGAGCAACTGAGAGATGAGTTCCTGAAACAGAAGATCATTCAAATACCAGTAATTCTAAACTAAATAAATTCTGAAATATTAAATTCTGTTTTAATTGAGTAAGTGAATTTGTCCTTGTCCAGGTGGTCATGAAATGCCACGTGCAGTTTGAACAGTGATTGGAGAGGCAGAACCTTGCTTGCCTCTTCCTAGTCACCTGTTCTGAACAGAAATTGTAAAATTTACCTTTCCTGTTCCAGGGCTGTTGTTGAAGCACACATCTAGCACTCTGCAGAGCAGAACATAAGTAAGGGCAGGATTTTCAACCTGAGTAATTATTTCCTTCCCATCAGAAACCTATTTTGTGTGTATCTGCTCTAAAAGTAAGATATTCTGGCCTGACAGGGAAATTATTTATTTTTACTGTCTTTATTGTAATTTGCAAAACAGGTGAAGAATAGATTTGCTCTAAGACGTATTTGCAATTCTGTGTGCATTTTAAAATGTGAATTCTAAGCAGCTGAGTTTCTGAGGGCACGGTCCTTGTGCTGTTTCCCTGCCTAGGGCGATCTACGTCGCATGTGGTCTGAGCCTTTCCACTCCAAGTCCAGCAGCTCCCGTTTCCTGGAAGTATGATGGAACGGACAGGAAGTGACCTGAACTTCTGCCTTGGTCCTTTTCACTTTAACTTGTGGCTTTGTTGTCTCCTAAAGCTGGACTGGCTGGTACTTGGGAAGGTACCAGTGATGGGACATGTATGAAAGGACTTTGTATTAAAGGAGGGAAAGAAACAAAAGCTAAGATCCCAGAGCTCCGCGTGACTCCACGTCTCCCTGCAGATGTGGAATTGGGGACCCTTTGTGCAACTGCAGCCACTTTCCTCTTTTCCTCACTCGGATGGATTAGTACCAGACTATTACCTCTGTGAGAGAGGAAGAGACAGACTTGAAACTAAAAACGGCTTGAAGTCGTTCAAGAACTTGTGAACACTAAACACAAAAACAGTTAAGCAAACTGAGGCTTCTTCAGAGAACCCCTCGTGGACATTGGGACCAGTTTCCTGCAGGACTTCGGTTTTGAAAAGAACTGAGACAGAAGGTCTTCTGTCACAGTACTGGGTTTTTTTTGATTTGTTAAATATTTCCTGTGGTGTGAGGTTACTTATTAAATCCACAGACATTGAGTGACTTCTTGCAGTATACATATAAAAATTTGTTGTAACAAGTTACATTTCCACCCAGATGTCATATTGCAGTGAAAAAGGGCACGATTTTTATACATATATATATACACACATATAGATATATATATGAATAAATAAAAAGGAAAACCTGCTAAGATCATGCTGTGTAGCAGACAGGGCTTGCTGTAATTTTTAGCATGTAGCGCAGTTACTCTGGCTTTATGTATATGGATCTACAATGAGCTGCTGTTTTTTCCCCCCTCCTACAACTGAACCTGCAGTTTAAAACCAAGTGTAGTATTTGTACTGGTTGTACCATGGACTTTAGGGGATATTTGATTTGATCAATGTAGCAAACTAGGGAAGAAAAAAGTTCAAACCCAGCCCTGTGTGTCTGAGGGGGGAGGAGGTGGGGGGTGTCTTTTTTTTTTTTTTTCTGATTTTGTTTTTTTTTACAAACAGCTCCCTTGCAGGTTTTTAGTAGTTCCTTCTTTACCAGTGCATGTATTATAGCAGCAGATGTCTTTGTGCTTTCTGATCATAGTAATGTATCACTTGTAAATACATTTTTTCTATTTTCTATTTTTTTGTATTTTTTGCATTTTGTTTCATTAGTGTGCTGTATTTTTCCATGCCCCTGCCCCTCAAAGAAAAAAAAAAGAAAAAACTGTCCTTTACTGTTGTGACTGGTTGGAGTTTGTGTGTTGACTGCTTTGTACCTGTAGCCTGTTAAAATGTGGATTTTATTCTTTCTTTTTTAAAACCAGCAGTTCCAGTTATTATTTTATTGACTGAAAGGCTTCCGTGAGATAACTGAACTTTTTTCCTTTCAAGCACTGTGCCAAGTGGAGTTTAGGGAGCTCTCCTGGGAGCTCATAGCTCTTGTTAGTTGACAGATGCTGGGAAGTGTTAGTGGCATAGGAGAAGGAATGTTGGAGACTGACTGAGCAGTGAGGGGACTTTGGAACCGGTTTCATTCCAGGTAAGGAAGGGGTTGGTCAAACACCTGAGGCTCTCAGCACTGTCAGGTGGTACAAGAGGAGTACATTGGACATGGCAGGAAATTTTGTCAAGCCACGCGTGTGCACTGTCATTAATTAACCCCTTCCTCTGTTCTCAGGCAGGTCTGCCATGGGTGGCAGAAGGGCTGATGCCTCTGAGCTGGCTGGGATGCACCTCCAAGACAGCTGGAACGTCCCAGGAAAAACAGTAAGACACAGCTCAGCCCTTGGGGGGGGTGGGGGGATGTGCTGGGATTTAGCAAATGTGGGTGGGTGTGGCAGGGGGGACACTGGGACTTTGTATCTCTCTCTCTCGCTCTCTCTCTCACACACACACACCCACACACACACACCCACATACACACCCCAGAGGTTCACTGAAGTTTAACTGTCCTAATAAAAAGTGCTTTCCCAGAGCTTTAAGTTAAAGCTGCAAAGCTTTGTCCCCCAGCTCTCCCTCCTCAAACCATTCATGGGGATTAGAAATGGATCCTACCTGCCTGCTCAGCTGTGGGCCCTCCCTGTGTAGATGGACCTTTGGTCCTTGTCCTTCCAGTCTGACGTGTCTCCTCTGCTTGAGGATCAAGCTCTTGAGATCAAGGATCTGCTTTGGGTCCTCTGGATTTTGGGAGACTGTGTAGGGCCTGGGTTCCTGCCCCATTGAGCCTGGTACAGTTGCTGATGCCTTCTTTGTTGAACTCCTTAATAAACTAGACACAAAGTCCTGCAGTGAGATTGCCCAACCACCTGTCCCTTCTTCTGGAAAGTTGTCAAAAATAACTATTTTAATAATTGACTAACATAAACCTTTTTGCAAGAGGTAAAATGCTGGCAAAAAAGTGATAGACTAGGGCGTGCTTATAGCAAAGTGTCAGGACACGGACCAGAACTGGAGTGTACAAATCTGCTGGCAGGTCTGGTTCTCTGCTGTGTCTTTGAGAACAGTCAGTTTAGAAATGGTACTCTTTATATGCTGACTTTTCTCTAAGGTCACACTTCACCTTGCAAACATGATGAGTTCCAAAACTTCAATGTGAAATTAGTTTTTTCATTTAAGTTACAGCACTGTCACATTTTATCACTATTCCATGTCTTCATTCTATTATTCTTCCAGGCACTTTGCTTTTTTACTTCAGGATGTCTTTCAAATATACTATTTTCCCTCTTTTCCAAATTCCCAGTGTAACCTGAATGTGTGACTGTTGCCAGGTCTGTGTTGATACTGAGGGCTTCAACTTAGGCAAAACAAAGGTCTAATTTAAAATCAGAATAAATTTGTTCTTTTTTTCAGAACAGCTAATTTCTCTTTAGTCTATTGGGAACTCACAAGGAAGAGTCTGAACTACATGATATAAAAGCTATCAGGTCTAAGGTGGGGCAGGAAGTAACTCCTAGTTATTGTAACTATGTTTTCCAAGAAAGAATTCTAGTTCAGGCTCCACCTGCTTAATGCCTCATAACCAGTTTCTTGTACTCTTAGAGCATTGTGAGCCAAAATCCACAAAATCCTTGAGAAGTGTAGCTTTCTTTCTTGAAAAGTCACCTCCTTCCCCACTTGTTTCTAATTTATGTGTTACCTAATTTCCTATCTCTGTGCCCCAGCTTTGCAATGCTGGCTGAGTTTGTCAACTGATAGAAAGTTGTGGCTTCACGTGTGAACAGACCCTTTTCTCCAAGGAGAGCCTGGCCCTGCCCACACCTGGGTTTGTGCTGAGGGTGGCTTGGTAAGAGCTTCTGATTTAATGCTGCAAAACTCGTTTGTGTTTTGCCCTTTCAGCAGTTCCTCTGCAACAGCCCTGAGGAGCAGAAACACACTCATCACACAAAGCTCTCTCAGGCAGCAGCAGCGAGGCGTAAGCTTGAAGTATCTTGCTCTGAGGAAAGCCATTGCTTTGCTCTGGGAGTTCTGGGCCTTTGTGTGTAACCATGCTGTTTTACCCCCAAAGCAAGTGCAGTGCCAGGGCACTGAGCCTTCTCTTTGAACCTGTGGTAGCAGGGAAAAACTTTCAGAAAGCTTTTGTTTGAAAGCTTTGCACATTTTTTTTTTTTTGTGCTACCTCAAGGTTGTAGGTTCTCTCTCTGCTGTCAGCTGAGGTGTTCACAGGCACCACGGTGGGGTAACAGGGATGGTTTCGTTCTGCTCTGGAGAGAAGCTGCAGCAAATTACAGCTGATAATGAGGGAGGCTGAGGGTGAAGAGGGGCAGTCAGCAAGCACTGACAGCACAGCAGATCTAAGAGAAGCACCTGGATGAGAGAGGAAATGGGCTGGCAGAAGTGTGACTGTGCTGGCTCACTGGGGATTCAGCTGGAGCACAGTGTAACAGGAACTCTGCGTTGCTGAAGTCCTCACATCCCTGCAGCTCCTGTTCTACCTGAGTGGCTGCAAGGAGAAGTTAGTGTAAAATAGTATCCCACATCTTCAGGTAACATCATGAAGCAATCAAAGTGGTAACAGGGGCTGAAATCCAGAGAAGCCCTCCATAATTTTCAACACATTCACAACCATTGGAATGGTTTTCCAGTAGGAATGCTCCTGTTGAATGCACTGTCTGGCGAGTTCTGTCAATCCTTATGCATGGGAGAAAAACCAGGAGAAACTCAGCACTTGAGGCCCTTGCCCAGCACGCTGTTGCCCTCCAGTGCCCTGCACAGGGATGACTGACATCAGTGACGAGTGGTCTCACTGGTGCATGCTGGCCCTGCTGGTTTCTGCTCCCGTGTTTTGTGACTGGAAGAAAATAATTTAAATTAATTCACATCTGCATTAAAAAAAAAGGTAAGGGAGTGGTGGTCCTTTAAAATCAGGTTTTATTTGTCTTCTCTGCTCTCTCGTGTAACAGAATCCAGCTCTTCTCTGCACACAAGTCTAAATAAAACGGCACCACAGGAAAATAACCATTTCCCTCTAGTGTACTTGTTTGGACAAAGAGGCGGACTGGACCATACAGGCTCTAGTCTTAATCCTCTCCCTTTTCTCCTAAGTTTAGAGCTTTTCCTTTGGCTGTTGATGCTTCTGAAGTTAATGTCTTACCAATGATCACTGATTGAGGATGTGCTACTGCTAAAACTTCCTGGTGAGGTTTGCGTGTCATCTCTTCATTTCCTCGTTGCCCAAAACACGTAGAGACTAAAAGCTGTTACTGCCCCATCAGGCACTTCCTTTCCTGCTGATATTGCAGAAGCAGATTTGGGAGCAGAGGGAGTTTTTTGGTGGTGGCTTTTTTTTTTTGACAAAGTAGTCCTAGGCATTGCAGCTTTGCTGTCCTTTGCTTCTGTCCCTACATCCCAGAGTAGCTGAGTGAGCAGGTGCTGGGCTCTGTTGGCCCAGATCAAGGGATTCTTTCTGATCTGTGTTCTCACATCTACGGAGACAGCAACGACAGTCTGTGCTCAGAGCCCTTTGTGTGTGGGTTGTCCCTGCATGTCCTCCTGTCTGGCTCCTCTCGTGCTGGAAGTGAGAAGGGCCTTGCTGCAGGGATTACCTCAGCCCAGGCTGTCCCATTAGGAGCTCACACACAACTGCATCCCCCACCCGAACTCCACCGAAGTCTGATCTGCAGAGGCACGTGAGCAGCAGCCTGCAGCAGGGCACAGGGGTCATGGCTCTCAGCACCTCGAACTGGCACCAGTTCTCCAGTGCCCTGTAGTGATAAATTTAGCAAAAGAGGCAGTGGCTGGAAAGTGCTGTTATTTTGCCATTGCAACAGTCCAGTTTAGGAAAAGCCCCAGCCTGCCCTATGAGCACAGGTTGCCTCTTCCCTCCTGCATTCACAGCCATCACTTACAAACCTCAGTCCAGCCTCCGTGTGCCATACTTTGTCCAAGGAAGAATCAGCACATTTTAATTAGAGGGTCAGTTACTCATTGGTGAGGAAAACCTCCATCAATAGCCTCACTCAAGAGGGTCAAACTCCATCACTGTGCACCATTACGAGGCACCTGGGGCAATGTGCTGCTCCAGGCAGCTTCCTCAGCCTCGGTAGGCCTTCAGCAGCTGGCCTGCAATCACCAGTCTCTGGATCTCACTGGTCCCCTCGTAGATCTCGGTGATCCGAGCGTCGCGGTAGTGGCGTTCCGCTGGCATCTCTGTCACATAGCCCATCCCGCCCAGGATCTGGATAGCCTGAAACAAGGGCAGCAGCTTAGAACGGAAGTGGGGTCAAGAAATTTGTTTTCTATAGAATGCACACACACACACACACACACACACACACACACACACACAGAGCCATTTTAAGAGGAATTGAGCCCACTGCAAGCATATGAGGAGGGTGGGACACATGGGAATGACTGCAACTTATTTCTGATCACAGGAATACACAGGATTGATCTGGATAAGAGTGATATGGATATGCCAGATGAGCAATTAACTGCTTCAGAGGTATCTGTTAGTGATCCATATTCTAAGATACTTTTATTAAAGTCAGGGGACACTAAACCAAGGAACAGAGGATCTCATCCAGGTGCAGTGGTGATGACTAGTGGCCCCATGCTCTCTCCCACATTGCTGCTCCTTCTTAAAACTCCCACGGCCCTGGACAGCAGCAGGCACAGGCCACTTTAATGAAACAGCTGCCACAGTCCAATATAAACCCCTGCCATCCTCCTACTTCCCCACAACCTGTGAAGATGGTTGTGCTAATTGGCTTCAGCCATAGCAAGGGCACAGGTTGCTTGATTGGTTGATGTGTTTTAAATGTAAATTAGTAAATTCCATCCCACCTTCTCAAAGCCCTTGTGAGACATCCAGAGTCCCTTCCCACATGATGAATGTCAGAGTTGTCAATTGGCAGTTACCTGATGAGCGATGGATGTCGCAGCTTCTGATGCAGCCAGTTTGGCCATTGCCGCTTCCTGTGGGGAAGGAAAACATCAGTGAGGGTGCAGCTGTCACAAAAAGGAACCCCTCACCCACACGAGGAGCCTGAACGCTCACAGAGCAGCTGTGCAGAGAGACAGGCCTGATGATGGTGCCAGCTGAGAGCAGCCACCCCTCTCCCCTCGGCTAAAACCAGTGCTGAACTCGGGGGGCCGGGTGGGGGGCAGCAGGCCCAGGACCTGCTGGGGGTTACACCCCAGCAGCGCTGGCTGGGCAGGCACCGAGCTCAACGATGCTCTATGGAGTGAGGTTCCCTGCCCTTGAGCCTGTGTCCTGTGCTGTGGCTGCTGGACAAAAGCAGGGCTGGAAATACCTTGGTAAAGGGTTTTCCATTGTCCTTCAGCATAGCAGCTCTCCAGGTCAGCAGGCGCGCACTCTCCAAGGCCACAGCCATGTCTGCCAGCTTGAACTGCAACAACAAACACTGCCTTAAGGCCAGGGCCTCTGCCTGCACAGGGGGACAGCTGAATTCTCCCACCCCTGGGGCCATCTAAGGAAAAGAAGCTTCTGTCCCAACAATTAGTTTTAACAGCATTTGGAAACAGAATTATCACCCTGTTTATCCCAGACAGTACAAAGTGCACTGTGTGCCTGATACCATGCCCAAGAGCACACACAGACTTTCCACCAGCCCCAGCACCCTGTGGAACTGCCCTGTGTGCCCAGCTCGTACCTGCACTGCCTGGAGCTTTGTGATAGGTGACCCAAAGGCCATTCTCTTCTCAGCATAATCCACAGCACAGTCCAGAGCTGCCTGTGCTATTCCAAGTGCCTGTGAGGCAATACCAATCCTTCCTCCATCCAGAGTTTGCTGAGAAAGACACAAAATGTAAGTCAAGTCATACTTGATCAAGAATAGTACACACGCATTTCTGATGTTGCTGGAAAGCTGCTATAGCCTTAAAATCCTCTGGTCAGAGACCTCCTTGATTCAGATTGTTGCAGGAATAGAGCTGTAACAGGCACTACCACTGCAGAGAGAAGGCATCTCCTTCAACAATAGAAGGAGAAAGGAGAGGGATTGTTGATTAGCTGGGAGAAAAAGAAAGGGTGCAAAATAAGGGAAACAACAAGGATCTGCTCTGGAAGGGGCTGGAACGAACTCTTCAGGCAGACCCAACTCACTCTGCAGCTGATTTTACTTTGGAAATCTGGTCAGTTTTCCTTTTTTACCCTCATCATTAGGACACACATGTGAAAGCATTTTTCAAACTGATTAGTGAACCCAGTCAATTACCTGACTTAGTTCAAATGCCTACTCTGCCCCTCTGTGCACAGGAAGAAACTGCAGCACAGAGAGAAAAGGCTTTGTCTTCTCAACCCTAGGCTGAAGGTCTTTAAAAGAACCTGTCAGTCACCAACCATTTTTAGTTCTGGACATAATGGAATGGGCTCTGCTCCAGGGAGCTCGGCCCAAAATGTCAGGCCAACAAAGGGTGTTTTACCCCTCCAGAAAGAGCAATGACCACTCTCAAAGGACAGTGCTTCACTGCAGGACACAAAGCTGTTCCCTTGCTCCTCCTTAGAAGTCACATGCATACCATAACTCAGTTGTCATTCACCTTGAGACTCTCAAGAAGTTGTCATGGGCCTCCAGGACAACTTTCCTCTGCCACAGTATCCACATGGGGAAATGTTTTCCCTTTATCTATGGGTACAACTGGAGGAACAAAGGATTGGGAAAGAAGGAAAATTAAAATATACTGTCCCTGTTGACACAGCACCTCAGTGGCATCAGCATTGCTCCAGCTGAGAACTGCCACAATAGAAGTGCTGTCAAAGATCTGTATAAATTAAACATTCATCAAGCTCTGGGAATGATTCCTCCCATGTTGGCAAGAAGGGTCAACAGCTTAACATGACACAGAACAGCTTATGCAAGCAGTCCTCACTGAAATGACTGCCTCTGGAAATGGTTTACAAAATGGTAAGCTTGGAAGCTACAGCTGTACACACCCACAGCTGCACCCCATCCCTCTCTTACCATGGCGATTTTAAAGCCCATTCCTGGCTGTCCCAGGAGGTTCGCCTTGGGTATCCGGCAGTCCTCAAATATCAGGTTGGCAGTGGAAGAGGCTCGGATTCCCAGTTTATCTTCTTTCTTCCCCAGTGACAGCCCAGGTGTTGGCATGGGAACCAGGAATGCACTAATGCCCTGCAACAAGACATAAACTCTTAGGAATGGTGTCTTCTTACCTTCCACTTCCTTAGCTGTCAACAGGATCCCTCCATTTTACATAAAAGCCACATGTCCAGGTAACCAGGAGGAGGGAGGGGTGAGCTGACACAGAACAAAACCAGCGCACATCAGCCCCTCCTCCGCTCAACGCCTGCACGGCTCTAAATAGAGTCCCAGCCGTGGCAAAGTGCTTCTCCACAACTCCTTCACTCCCAGCCCTTTTTCCTGACTGATACAAACTATCCCACCTTGTGCTTCAGGGATTTATCTGTAGTAGCAAACACCACGGTGGCAGAAGCGTCCCAGGCGTTGGTGATCCAGGCCTTGGTGCCGTTCAGGACCCACTCGTCCCCATCCAGGCGCGCCGTGGTGGAGGCTGCACCCGCGTCGCTGCCGTTTCCTGAGCAAAGCAGCAGCAAACAAACCTCAGGTGATCGGTGACACACAGGGGGCAAACCCACCCCTCAAGCTGCACCCCATCAGCTCACAGCACCTCTTGAACTGTGGCAGTGCCACCACTGTCCCTCCCACAGAACAGAGAAAGGCCCATGTGCACAAGACATGTCCAGTGCTCTGCTCAGAGGGAATGAGTATTTTCAGCAGGGACCATAGGATGGCAGTTCATACCTTGGATATTGAGACTTCACTCACACAGAACTCTATAAACCACCCTCTACAAACTGTTCTAGTTTCAAAGACCTAAAGTCCATCCTAAACCTGACCGAGGAAAGAAGCTACACCATATTGTTTGCAACAGGGATGGTAATAGTCAGATCACCTGGTTCACTGAGGGCAAAACATCCAATTTTCTCTCCACTGGTGAAGGGAGCGATCCACTGGTGCTTCTGCTCTTCAGAGCCAAACTTGAGTATTGGCCCTAAATACAGGGACTTTAAGAATTTAATGTCGTTAGTGCCTCTTGAAGGTACAACCAATCAAATAACTCCCTAATGTGCTCTCCAACGCACCAGAACCCACCACGGGAACAGATCCACTTGTCCCACACACCCCTGTGCCATGCCAGCCTCACTTCACGCCTGCCCCTCACACTCACGTTATTGACGCTGACGATGACGCCCGTGGACGCGCAGCCCCTGCTGATCTCCTCCACAGCGATGGAATAGGCCAGGTAGTCGAGGCCTGCTCCTTTGTACTTCTCTGGCACGTCCATAGCCAGCAGCCCCAAGCCACCCATCTTCTTCACCTGCACACAGGGAACGGACAGGTCACGTCCTCTGCAGCACCATTGTGCCAGCAAATACAAACAGATGTGGAGAGCAAGACATGCCATGAGAGGGCTGCACCCAGAGGAAAAGATGCACACAACTCCTGGTGAAACAGGAATCTGAACAAACTGGTAAGTGTCCCCAGATCCCACTGACTTCAGCAGGAGCTGTACACAGTCACTGGTGTTTAGGCTCTTGCTTGTTTAATGAGCTCTCTTCAGTATTGGGAAAGGGGGAGCCTTCTGAAGGTGAAATAGGGAGACAGAACTCCACCAGCATTTCCTCAGCCTCCCACCAAAGCTCTACCCTTGAATGTCTCATGTCAGTAGAAATGGGAAATCTAGCTGATAAAAATCAGAACTTTACCTTTGCGTCTGCTGAGCTTCAGCCTAGGACTGCACAAGGGAAGAATTTTACAGAATGAATGACTGCAGAGAACAGTGGTGCAAGGTGATTTTTTTCATTCCCAATAAAGCCAGATCTTGCTTCCCAGAGAAGTTTTTTGTTAGTTACATTGCAATCAATCTACCCCAAGTTCCCCACCCAGACCTCTTGCTTTGCAACCATAAGCCTCTGCTTGCTTTTAGAAGTGGGGAGAATTCCCTCCTATGTAGCACCCAAAACATCAATCCTCCACATCAACAGCCACTGATTCTATGTATGTTATTTCATCTTATTAAATACTTGTTCACATCTTGAATTTTTCCCTACACTTTCAAGTCAAAAGACACAGAATCAAATGTAAAATTCTCAGGTGAGAACAGTAAGAAGTTGTTTTTTTCCTTAGGGTAATTGTGACTTTCCTGGCTACCATCCTTATACCTTACTAGAAAGAGGAATGTGACAAAACTCTCATGCCTCCAACAGTGCCTGGAATCTCTTGGCTAATGTAACAGGTCTGTTTTGCTGGAGCTTTGTATTTCATTGCTTAACATGCTCACTGGTGTGTCTTTCCACAGGGGCATCACTGGTTTGGCTGGAATTTCAATTTATTCACAGCTCCAGAGGATGAGCAGCATGTACCTCCTGATCACTTTTTTCCATCATCTGAAATGCATTCACATCAGCTATGCTTCCTCACCATAAACTATTATGTGCAGTCTATAAAAGTATTTAATTAATTTTATAAATCAATTTTATAATTTGTATTACAGCCCACAGGTAAGTCAGTAAGAGAACTAAAAACTCAGTGGTACTAAAGCCAGATACAGAGAAACGCAAGTAAAGGTGAAGAGCTCGAAATGCCCTGTGGGAATTACAACGTCCACTTTCAGAACAACGAGTTGGTCTAAACTTCAATTTTCTGCTAAACCGGAGCTGGATGTACATTTTGCCTCGGCCCGAGTGGTCCTGCCGCAGAACAGCAGGAAGAGGGTCTCTGGCTGTGCCATCCCAGCCCTCGCACCCACCTGCTCGGCCGGGAAGCGGTGCTCCTTGTCCAGCTGCGCTGCAAGCGGCATTAGCTCCTTCTCCGCGAAGTCCCGGACCGTCTGCCGCAGCATCTGGTGCGTCTCGGGCAGCTCCGCGCTCTGGTACACGGTGTGCAGCTGGCGGCACCGCAGGGCCAGCGCTGGAAGCGGGGAGAGGACTCAGCGCCGCCGCTGCCCTTCACACCGGGCCAGGGGTGGGCGCCGGCCCGTGAGCGGCTCTGAGGGTCCCCCCACCCCGGGACACCTTCCCGCGGCCGCGGCCCGGCTGAAGGGCGGCGCCACTGCCGCGCCTGAGGGGACTCGCCTCAGGCAGGGCCTGAAGGGCACCGGGACGCCACCTCCCGCGCAGGCCGCGGCCCCTTCCCGCCCCACCCGCGTGCCTCGCAGCACCCTCGAGCAGCCGCAGCAGAGCGAAGCCGCTCCCGCCGCCCTCACCCCGNGCCGCCCGCGCTGCGAGGAAAGGAAGGTCCTTTATTCCTGCTGCTGGTGACAGAACCGCGGTGAACAAACACAGCGGCCGCCAGGACAGCCCCGCGGCGCTGCCACGGCCACGGGAGCACGGTCCGAACGGGACAGCACGGAGGAGTCCACGCGCCAGCTCTCCCAAGGCCACACTGTGAGAGATATAAGTAGGTGTCCTGTAACAGCACCGGGATCCAGGCGGGCGGAGAGGGCGTTCGCTGGTGTTCATTTTCCTGCTGCTGCAGAGGAAGAGGTGCTGACTCCGCCAAGCTGCCATCACGCAGCCTTGTCCTCGGCAAGGACAAGAGATGGCAATGTCTGTGTCCGAGGGTCACACCCGACAGCGAGCCAGGCTCCGGGGTAGCACGGAGTAGCTCCATGTCACAGGACAGCAGGGCAGAAGACTGGGAAAGAGCTGAAGATGATGTGATGAAACACAGAGCTAAGAAGTAGAGTTGCTACTTTTGGACCTTACTGCTTCACCACCCCCTTCCTCCTTCATTTCTGACTACTAACACTTGCTTTATTCTTCCTAAACCCTCAGATACTGGAATAAGCATCCCCAAGCACCAGAGAAGAGGCTGCTGCTTCTCTGCAACAAGAGACATTGAAAATCCTCAAGTACACACGCGAAGGAAGACATTTCCTACCAAAAACAGAGGACAAGGACAGAAGTACCCAGTCCATACAACAAGACATGACCTTCCTTCACAAGGTGCAAGTATGTATTCCACACTCAAGGTATGAAATTAGATCTCCAGGAAGTTTGCTGGCATGGATCCAAAGCCCTTTCCTCAAAAAACGGGAAAAAAGAGGTCCTGGTACTAAGAGAACAAATACTGGAAAAAACATACTATGAGTTTGTGGGTTTGGTCCCTTTCTTTTTGAAGTTTTGAGCAGAACTCAGTATGGTCCCAACTTTCTCCTTTTTCCAACTCAGTACACAACCTGAGAGTAGTCTTTGATACCTTTTCCCTTGCTCAAACTCCAACTGACACTGAAAGCATCTCCTTTGCCTGCAGCACCAGGCCAGGACTGACCATCCACCTGTCAATGGTGTGATCCCAGTGGATTTTCTTCCAAGCTCATTGGCATGAGTAGCTTTGACCCATCATTAAAACACCAGAGCACACACTTCAGAAGGAAACTGGTCTACTGAACCATGTTTTCCAAAGACATCGTCCCTGCCACAAAGAAAAGAGAAAGTTACTTACAGAAAGTACCTAAGAGAAAAGGAATCCTAGGGAAGCTACGAAAGTAGCGACAGGAGTTTGGAAATCCCTGACTTTCTGGATTACAATCAACTTTTTCAGTGCTGGGTTGCCCTCTTGCAGGGACTTTCTTTTTCCTGCAGCATGCTTTTAGGGCAAAGACCTGATTTGGCAAAGCAAACAAACTCGGCTGAAAACCGCAGGGTGCTACTGCTGCCTGCGACTCTCCCGGTTTTTCTCCAGTTCCCCCTTTTATTGCTGAATAGCTGACACATTCACCAGTGTGAAAGCAACCTCTTCAGTGCCGTTTCCTCGTCTCTGCTGATGGCCGAGGCCAGGAATTCCCTTTTCCTACCGGGAGCCAACACCGGCAGCGCGCTGCCGCCGCCAGCAGCCGCTAGATGGCGCGCGCGCGCCGTGCGCGCCCCCGCCGGAGTCGGCCGGCCCCGGTCACGAGCCCATCCATCGGCCTTAGAACCACCTCCACAGGGACAAGGGAAACACACGGCAATCGTCACACTCGTAAGAAAAGCCAGAGGTTGTTTCATGTACCAAGTGTGATAAAAGTAACGTTTAAAGGCACCTGGATTTATACCACATACAAAATTCAGCTCAATATGCTAAAATTTGCGAGGGTAGGCTCTTCAGACACTATTTCTGAACACTTCAGGATGAAAAGCACACTTCCAGGCAGTTCTGCCTTGTGGTAACTTAGAGGAAAGCAAATGCTTCCCACCTCAGAGGCACAGCACGAGAGCTGCTGAAGGTGTTCACTGCAAGAGGTATCTCAAGCTCCACCTCAACAGCAGCTTTAACTAATCCTCAAGATCCTAAACAAGATTGCATTAGTGCCTGTGGAGATGCTGGAGGGGATCGATGGTGGCAGAATTGTTCAACATTCATCTTTCCATCAGGCAGACCTTGCCCCTCCACATTCCCAAGACATTTGTTGTGGTTGCTCATGATTAATGCTCCACCCAGAACAGGTCATTTGTTGTGGTTAATCATAATTAAGTATCTTCCTAAGAGCTGGAGATTCTTTCATGGCTGCTACCCCACACACTCTCACTGCTTACTCTGATGCCAGGGAGGTTCCACACTGAAGTTACTTTCACTAATCTGTAAGTAAAGGCAGTGATTTCCTATTGCTGTCTATGCATTAACCAGCTCTAAGCTCTGATTCCACCCCACTCAATCCTGCTAAAACACAAACTACGCTGAATCCCACTTAACTCAACAGGTAACCATTGAAGAGTTAAGTTTTAACTGTCTCAAGAACCAGTATTAGGAAAGGTCTCCAGTCTAGACATAACCTAACTCCCCTAACAAGAGACACAGCTGACCAGCCCAGCATGTGGACAAGAAAAGTACCAGTTTTGAGAGCCAGCAAAACTGGCAAAAAAGGGTTTTGATAGCTGAGATTTTGCACAGTTGGGAGTTGGGCCAACACAGTTGGGCCTCAGCAGAGCTACTGGCAAGACACAGGTCTTCCACTTCCCACTGCATGATGCTATCTCCCATTGCCAGATCCCAAACATAGCTGTGGTATCAACCTCGGCAGCATGACTTCCTAAACCATAAATAAGCAGATGAGCAGGCAGAGCAGTGATGGGAACAATGAAAAAGAGAACCATGTACATTCTCACTTTCCAAGGGTTCCACTCCATAACACTGAGTGATCTGACCTGGGAAGCTTTTAGCTACTAATATCTCCATTGCAACAAAGAAAATAGGCTGCTGCTGCTCACAGCAACTCTGACAGACCAGTCAGGTTTACAAGTATAGACCGAAGCCTAGGAAGCTCTGCTTCCTCCTCATTTTTCAAGTGATTTTCCACATTCTCTCTTTTTCCTCTAAGTCCCACTAGAGTGACACCTCCACCCCAGCCAGGCTGACAATGTGTTGTCCACCTAAAAAGTAATACATTCTGTAGCAAGGGCCAAAATTCCTACAAAGGGAAGGAGAAATGGTAAATATAGTGAGATTAACTTTAGCTCTAAGGTTGACCCCTGAGCTCCAAAATTCAACAGTTTTCTCACAGAAGTTCAAACAGAAATGGGATCAGAGGGATAGCCCCCTTTTCCCCCTATCTGGTATCTCTAGTGAGATAGACCTCTGGCAAAACAGAGATTAAATGTTCTTAGGGGCAGCTCAGGCCCCCAGAGGCAGATGGAATATTCCTGCACTGCTTAGAAGCCGAATTAATCTCTTTCCCACTGGAGAATACTGGGATGTACCCTAAAAAACAATGTCAGACGTGCCACAAACAAAACCACTGTCACTGAAGAGATGATCCATCCAGCTGAACAAAAGATCTGCTCTTCAAGCATCACTGGCTACTTGAAGGGGTTAAGATTTTCCTGCTGAGAAATAGTTTAACACAAACAATCTGACCTGTTGAAGAAGGATATTCACCCAAGAGGTGAAACATCAGAAGCACTAAAAGTGCAACCTAACTAGAAAGACTAAGAGCAAGAATTGTCTAAGAGTGTCTCTGATCACTGACCTAACAAAGGTTATCAGAAGATAGCCAGGAACAGAAAAGGAGAGGCAGGACACTCTGAGTGTCAGATAGAGAAGTGTTGCAGGGCGATTTCCTTTCAGGAGCAGTCGTCTTTGCTTCATGTTCTCAGCCTCATGCACAGAGAAAAGGTTCGGCAAGAAGCCTTGTTGCACGAGGCAGCAACTCCAGTCCACTCCTGCACATCTGGAATGGTTAAGGGCATCACAGCATCCAGCAGACAGAATGATTACTGTCCTCCATTGTAAGCATAGTCGGCCTTGTTGTGCATAATCAACTTGTTGTCCACAAAGTAAAAGCTGTCCGAGCGCGTCTCGTACGGGTTCTCAACCATCAGACGGACTGTGAAAGAGAAAGCTCCATTACGTTCAGCAGCCAGCCACAGTCAGGATAAAAAGGACTCTGCCACTCCACTGGATTTACCAGGCTGATGCTCTGCCCTACCCAAGGAAGAGAAGCAAACTGCTCTGCTGAGTACACTTCAAAGGCTGCAGCCTGCCCTTTCCTTTCTTCCTATTCACAGGACAAGTGTTGTCAAAAGCAAACAGAGGGGGAATCAAGTAACCTCACTCAAAATAACCTTAGAACTACCAGAGCCATGAGTGAAGCTGAGCAGCCATCACATCTGTAAGCAGAAGGAGCTCGTTTGTGGCACTCCCCACATGTACATGGGTGGGATGAAAACTCCAAACCTTTCCCACAGCCAGGTAGCCCCAGAAGGGCCCCTGTGCCTCTGCTCTATCCACCCTCTGAGGTCAAACATACCCTGCACAATCTGTATTTGCAGAGATCTTAGCAGGCTTAAAAACACACCTCATGGAAGAGCCAGTTCTGTTCCAAAGCAGGAGGCTCCAGCCCTAACATGCAAGTGTAGAAAGCAGGTGGGTGGCTATATAAAGAACCTTTTCTTCGGGGTTTTGTCTTCTTCTGGGCTATACTACGAGGCATCAGGCATGTCAGCCCTGTGAGTCTGATCAGTTCTTGCAGCCTGTGACTTAGCACAGGTTGTCTTAGGCTTTAATTTTCAAAGGAGACTTTGCAGCACAAATCTCAAATTCAGACAAGATTACACACTGCTAAACTGGGAACCTGTGTCTGTTCCTGTCCCCTCAATCCCAGTCACAACTTCTTTCACAAGTAGAGGGAGAGAACGAGCAGATGCACACACAAACAAAACACCACTCAGTATGGCAAAGGAGGTACTTACTAAGGTCTTCTGAAAGCTGAGGGAATTCATAAATGTGTTCACATGTGTTCCTGCTACTGGGGATGCAGAAGCCAAAATCAAAATCAAAGTTCTTCAGCAAGCGATCTCGGAAGTAATGTCTCTCAATCATTCGGAAGTTTGACACTGGTTTTTCTCCCACTGTGAATTCCACTCTGCATGGAATAATTGGGGAAAAAACAGCTATTGGGAAGAACAGAGCCTTGGGCATGAGGCTACACAAGAGTTCTCTACAGAGAATTTGATATTTGTAGTCTAAGATAGGCTCTCTTGAGTCTTCAACCCAGTTTTGTTATAAAGTGCCAAGTAAACATCCAATTCTCCCTTCTACCCATGAACTCATACTCACGTTGCACCAACCGTCCGAAGACGGAGAAAGGCTGGGGTGAACTGGTACCGAACAAAGCGACCTGCACTTGCGTCCAGTTCACTGCTGTCATCTTCATCCTCCTCCTCGTGCTCTAGAAAATGCACCAGCCTGGAGTTACTCTGCTTGTAGTGTACACGTGAGGTGATACTGGCCAGTGGGTGTATCAGGACAAGCTGCCTACTGCTTAGGTACTGAATGTAAACATTTAATAATTGCTCTGAGACTTATACTGGCATCAAGTAAAAGAGAAAAGACTTGCCATGACAGCTGGCCCAGCCTTGGTAGCTCCAGAACTGGAGCCACCCCTCCCTCAATCTCTCAGGATATCCCCCCTCACAACTGCCAATGCACATGAACTAATCTCTATTGTAACCAGCCCAAAAAAGGAAGACTGCTAGTTCTCTCCCACCCAACAATAATCACTTTTTTATCACAAGTTTCTCAGCAGAGATAAACTCAGTCCTATACTCAAAGGAGAGTAATTAACCCACCACGATATATACCAAAGGACCCTTCTGCTCGGTTTGCATGGATTGTGCATTGCAACCTCTCAGCTCTCTGAGTCTCTACCCTCCTTGCAACGTTTGCATGCTGTACCTGAAGCAGATGGCTTGGCAATTTCAAATAGTACTGTTCCAGTTTCAAGGTCCCGGATCTTAAACCTGGTGAAGTCAATGTTGTAAATGTTGTCCTCAGGTTTGCATAAATAATCTAGAAGAGAGAGGAAAAAATATAGTAATATTTCAAAACACCTGTGACCACTTACCAAATGAATTTCCTTTTTTTTTAGCCTCAGCCCGATAAGATACGTACTGCTCGTTGTTTTGCAGAAGCTTTATGAAAGCAGGACAAAATTAAGGATGTGAGAAACAAAGGCATGGTAGGTGCCAGGTAGCACAGCAAGAAAGGGATGCGATCGGGACAGAAAAGCAGAGATCAGCAGCCCAGACGAAAAACAAAAAAAAACCAAAAAG
>WAAG01079499.1:0-10100 GCA_013390105.1 Tichodroma muraria
CTGGACTAGGTGAGGGTCTGAAAGTCTGTCAGATGAAAGTCTTAGTATGAACATTAAATCAGGAAAAGAAGGGACAGAAACAGTAGAGATGCAGGCACTGGGTCATTTAGCATTACCAACCACAACACATCCAAGTTCTCTATAAGGCTCAAGAAACTCCAGTAAGAGAAGGCTGAGAAATAGGTTTGCTTCTTTAGTAATGCTACATGTCTGACAGAGAGAGGAAGTAATGCAAATGGATTTCCAGAGAAAAAGCACTAAAATTAAGGAATTTAAATCAGAATCCTTATAAATCCTTATTTATCTGCTGCTGCAATTGTCCGGGAGAAAATCTGAATTTCTGCTGGTTATTCCCATGTGAGATTCCAAGAATGAAGCTGACATATTTTATCTAATGAAATGTATCATATCTAGGGAATTATATAAGATTTTATTCAATCCTTTAACTGAAAAAGACAAATTTTGAAATTATCTTCACCTGTAGCAAAGAAAAAGCATCCCTATCAAACTATGTTTCATAATACAAAGAGATATATAAATATATAAGCATTATAGAATAGTTTTTCTTAGGCTACATCATGTACCTTTATCTTCTTGGCCTTGTCTTTGTGCATTGCATTTGAATTTCTACTCAATAGCATTATGCTAATTTATGCTCACTGTGGACCTTGCTTCCTACATTTTACTTCACTGCATTCAGTAATAATTTGCAACTTCATTCATATGAATGAAACCAAAAGTGATTTATAGCTCCATTATCTTCTCTTGTGCCATGGTATCTACTTTTGCTTTGGAGTGAAATACAATTGCCAATACAGCAAGCCAATAATAAGTTTTTCTTCTAGTACTGTATTTTTACCGGACAGGTATGTGATGAATGCTCAATTGTCCTTTTAAGCTAAGACCAATCAGCATTTCAAATTCAAACACTAACTAATCATTGATTGACTAAGAATTTAACAAAGCTACTCACAAACTTGGTGCACTGGGTATGTACAGATCTCATGAATCCAGTCACTCCTGCCAATACTGGAAATCTTAGGAGGCAAACAAGTATTGTTTGCAATGCATTAGAACAGCATGGGGACTGAAAAATTCTTGTTCATTCAGGCATCCCTTTCCAGATGTTACCTTTTGGCATAAGAGCTGAAATATTTAGCATGACTTGTTCAGTAAAGAAGTTATTGAGGCAGAAGGTCTTAGTGTTCTAAACAGATACTTCATATTCATCTGTTTAGCAAGAAAATACCTTTAGTAATTCCAACTAGTTTTGCCATCTGGCTTTAGTGAGTCACTGATAAAATACAATGCAAATTAACTAATAATTAATTAACTAACTGTTCCATAATTAATTTTGGTTTTTGCATTCTCTAAGTGCAATTAACTTTTATTATGCTCAGTGGCTCAAAACCCCACTATCCTGCCAAATTTGAGGGGTTTTTTATTCCAGCTATTATGTTTGATATTGAAGAACCAATTAGCTGCACAAACTGGTTTTGTTGATATAAATGTGTGTGCCTGCATGTCAGGGGCAGGATTGCTTAATTCTTAGTGTGTCCTTTCTGTGCTGTAGANAGTTATTGAAGAAAAAGCAAGACTTATATATGAAGATTACATTTCTATACTATCACCAAAAGAGGTAAAGCTGTAAAAGTTACATTTGCATTTTCTGTTATCCCAGAGCAGAAATGTTGTACACTGGACTAGGTGAGNGTGGTCTGGGCTTGAAATCTATTCAAACACATTATGAAGACACATGGCTGCAACACTACCACTCAAAACTACCATAGCACTGTACTCCTGCCCACACTCACTGGCTGAGCAGCACCAATGGTCTCTCATAATTGTGCCTTGTGACTGGTAGCCAACTGACAGCAAATATTGGAGGAGAAAGAGCTTGTCTGCTCTGTCAGTAGCATACTCCAATATGCCAACAAATCAACAATGCCAGATTCTACAGTTGGTGCTGAAGACAGAATGAAAATGTGTATCTAGTTCTCAGTACTGTATCACGCTATACCGCACCACACCGGAGCACTTCAGAGACTTTGCATCGCCATGTATGAAAGCACAGGCTCACACATTCAAACATATCCTTTGTTTTCATCTTGGTTACCGTCCTTCATGTATCAAGGTATCTCAATACATGGAGCTTTCCAGGGTTGAAGTCAATCCTTCAGACAGTATGAATATCTTTTTATGGTTGCAGAGCAGTAGGGTCAGATTGCAACTTGGTGTAAATCACAGTATATTAACTGATCTCTCCTTGGCATTTATCTACTCAGAATGTTAGCCCTTTTCTTCTTAGCTGAGTAAACCCTTGCTGGTCCCATTGGGCTTTGCTGCTACTGCCATTTCATTTAATCCAGAATGCATTAATTTACTAGGTTTTAGAGCATTTTGTGGATAAACTTAGATTCACTCAAATTTCTAAAGGATATTCTAAAATCATCTGGGCATACATCCCAAGCATAGTATGTCCTTTTCTGCCTAGGCACAGGAGTTCATCACAAATGGTAAGTAAATGAGAAGCTAAAACCAAAACTTGTTAACTTCTTCAATATAGATATATGATCTCCTGAAAGTATGAATTACCAGATGTTAAAGAGTCCTGACAAGAAGAACAAATCTGAAACAGTTAATATTATTGGGAAGATTAACACAATAAAAATGATAAAAATCCCTGGGTAATTTGTAAAGACTAAGTGTAGTGCCTGAAAAATAAACCAAAAAAAAAATCACTAGGGCAGCCAGATAAGAATGATGAATAGAAGTCTTCCAAAAATTTAACCACAAATTAAAAAAATTTGTGGTTAAATTTTTTGCTCATAAAAAAACCCTACAGCTCTCTGAATGAGAGTCATTGACCATTCATTTCAAACAAATAATTTTGAATACATACAAATTATTTTTTAGGGTAAAACAATGTATTTTAGAAAACAGTAGTTGCACTGCATTTAATGTGCTATATGGCTGCATTTCATTGTGAAGATCTTAAGATGGATGCAAAGACCAAGTCAAAACTGCAACAGACCTGATGGTCTCAGTGCATTACACAGTAATTGTGTGATGGCTCTGAAAGAAGCACAGAGCATTACTTGAATAACGGATAAACTCAGCATGTACAATGGAACTCTGAGAAATAAAGATACATATTACAGCTTTTCCAATGTTATTGTTTTATTATTCTGTGCTCATCTTCTTTAGGTTAGTCTTGATTCCCGGGTGAGAGAAGTGATCAACAGAAACTTGTTGGATCCCAGCCCTCACATGTATGAAGATGCCCAACTCCAGATATACACCTTGATGCACAGAGACTCTTTTCCAAGGTTTTTGAACTCTCAGATTTATAAGTCTCTTGTTGAAAGTATTACAGGCTCTACTTCTGAAACTTAGTTTTAATTTTCAAACAAAATAACTTGATTTTTTTTTTGGGGGGGTGGGTGGGATGAAAGAAAAGTAGTTTAATAACATCTGGAGCTGGGTTCCTGGAGAACTACAGTTTAGCACTACTCAGGCTACTGTGAAGAAAAAAAAATACATATTATGGTCTCTGTCTACATTTTTACCAAGGTCCTCCTTGCTTAAAATGGCGTGGGAAGGGATCGGTGGATTTGCCAAAATACATTTGTTTCACACTCCTTTCACCCTACTGCAGTCAAGATTGCAATGATGTATTTGTAGTTTTATGAACAGTCTCCTTGTGTATCCTCACACTGCATGTGCAAGGTAAAACTGCTTCACTTACCACTTAGTTGTTGCAATATTTAATCCAATAACATAAATTATATCTGTATTTAAAATTTTTTTTTTTGTGCAATACAGTCCTATGGTACATAGAAACAATTGCAGCAAACCAGAAAAAGGCTTGCATTTTTTAACATCACTAACTAAAAAGCCAGTTTTTAAGGTGTAGCATTATTCTACATGCTCTACTGAGTACAATACACTGACTTTTTGAAGCCAATATTTCTGTACAGAGAAAAAGAGCTATTTATCACTGTTTATTTAAAATAAATCAAGCGGAGGATTCCTCTGGTTGTTCACTGCCAAAACTGTGGCATTTTCATTACAGAGTTTGCAATGTCAAAGAAAAAAAAATAAAATAAGAAAAAAAAAAAAGCACAAATCACTTAAAGGGATCCATTTCTGGGTGACATAATCTATGCGCTGATATTGTTTAATTGTTAAAAGAACAAAGATTTTCAATGTACATTTCAGATGTCAGATACTGTAATTGATTTATTAAAGACTGGCTATCCAGTTCTAACACTGTTGTATAATGTTATGTACTTCAGAAGAAAAAAAAAAGAAACAAGAAACAACACAAAAAGCTTGATAATTTAGTTTTTTGAATAAAGAAATTTAATAAAAGATTGCCTACATGTAGCATTTTAGAGCATTTTAGAACATTTTGATGAACTGCATCTGTTCTGTAAGATATTTTTTTTTGAAAGCTAAATCCGGTAAAAATGTTTTTAAATGAAGTAATGTTTTACGAGGTGGCGGGTTAAAGAAGATTTGTCTTAGCTTCTAGCCTCATTGATTTTTAACAGCTCCTTGAAAACAAGGAGTTTGGAGAGTAATATTAAACCAAACTTCAAGGGCTTCTAAACCCACAGATCTTACCCAAGCAAAATGCCTACAGAAACACAATGGGTATCTTTCCTGGGTAAAGACTCCTGTACTGAGCCCTTAATCTGAGCTAAGGCAGCACAGGACTCCCATCACTAGGCTGCCATGGTGTTTTTAATAGGTGTTTGCTTGGCCTTTTTATCAAAGAATGTCCAGTTTTAGGACACATTTTGATGTTTAGAGACAGTGACTTGGAACTTAAAAAGACCCCATCTTCATACCTACCATATACAAGCAAAATGAGTGTTAGCATCCCTCATAAACTGCTAAAGATATACCAAGAAATTGTTCTGAATACTTGTTAAATATATATATATATATGTGTGTGTGTGTGTATATATATATATATATTTAATACTGACAACCATACTAAGACTTAAGAGGCAAGGTTCTTCTCACTTACGTAGGACTAAGGATGGCACAAGCCCATCGCTCTCGATGGCCTGGAAGGTCTGGCAGTTGTGTCCTTGAGTGGAATCTGGCCTGAACACAGTTGGCTCCAACCCTTCAGTTACTCCCTGCAGGCAGCCTCCGGTGCCGGCTTTGGCGGGAGCTACCGCTGCCCAGGCAGGTCTGCTGTGACACCGTAACTGGGAGGGTGCAGGTCTTAGTTTATCTTCTGGGGCTTATTTTTTTCCCTTTGTTTTACTACCTCTCATTTTCTTAATTTATTGAACATGCTTCAGATAGCAGGTTTGGGGAATTTTTTAGTCATTCTTTTTACTTGAAACCTGTGTGCTTTTTTTGGATATATATATGAACAATTTAACAAACTGTTTCTTACACTCATTTGGTTTTGTAATTTATATAGAATTCAGGAGATGATTAAAAGGGCTATTCTCTACTCCCTATGCAAATATTTTAACTGTTGTAGTGTTTGACAAAATGGGATCTAAAACAAAAATCTGCAAAGTGGAAAAACAAATCTGTTTACAGTGGCATTGCTGACTATCCTACCATATTCAGCACTTTTAAATATTGTTATTTATGAAAATGTAGTTTAAAATGCAAGACAAGATATTTATAAATGTTTCTTTTAATAAATACCTGTTTTGTCTGAAAGTGCTACCGTGTTATGACAACTTTATTCATGTTGGTTAGCTACTTACCATTATGAATAAAATATTCAATTATTATACTGACAGAATACGAGCTATGATGTTTACAAATCCTGAGGGGGGAAAATTCAGTGAGAAAGGACTGCCTCCTTCAACTGTGAAATGCTGTTAGGGAAAAAAATAATTTTTCTCGCTTTTTTCTTAATTGGAATTTAACTATGGTCCTACATATGTCTAGTATCATTTGACTAGTTATATTTACTTGGTACTAAACATATACAGCATCATATATGTATATATTTACATAGTGTAATTTCAAGTTGTTGATGTCTGAGGCACAACACATTTAGTGCACACATCTAAGCAATGTGTGAGACAAAACTGCATGCATAAGTCTTAACAAATGTAGACTTGAATATTCTTAATGTTACTATTTGATGGTGACCTGCTAGTCATAAGCTATCTTTATAAGATATTTCACACAGGTAGAAGTTCTTGTCAACACAGACAAGTCATCCTTTAAAGACAGTTTTAAAGCTAGATGTGCAGGCCCTAAAGTATTACCTTGATTTCTAGCATAAGATTCCAAAAATCTGTATTTGGAAACTGTGACATCATTTTGAAAAATATTACACCAATCTTCAGTGTAATGCTGCAATGAAATCACGTTCAAAATGTATTGTCTAAAATCCTCTATTGGGAGGGATTTAAAAATTGAATATAACATGTAAAGTTTCTTTTTTGGAGCAAATGCTCATATTAAAATGTTTAATATACATTTCATTTATTGGTTTGGGTTTCCCAAATTTTTTTTATGACAAAAGTGGATGTGGTCTAAATGGACAATAAGTAACATGATCTCATTGCCTATCATACAGTTCTTTGAACACAAATTGTAAAAAAGTCAAGCTATTAAACTGATTTATTGTGCATGCAGTGTATAATACACTTTGAAAAACTGCCTAAATGCACTTATTCTATAGCTTGGAATAAAATAAGTATGTATTGAACTCGTATTTCAGTTTTTCATGAGAATGTATATAGCAAGTGCACTACAGAAAGTGAGTTATGTTTTTGTCACTTTTGCCCAGTGTTTTAAATTCCTGTCAAATGGAGCCTTATGCCAAAGAGCCAAAAATAAGCAGAGCACTTCTGTACTTTCCTGTCCTTTAGGCTGCAAAGAAACTGAATCTATATTGTGTTACACATGTTCAACTTAGCTGTTTACAGCCAGCTTTCACATAACTGAGCTTAAAGTAGTTTGGGACACCCAGGATGAAGCAAAACACACAGACATGAGCATGTCATAAGGTATCATGAGCATTCAGCTTAGCCTGAAGGCACATGTGGTATGAAAGAGACTAGAGGTTTGATGGAGAAAAGATAGGTAGATGACACAGGTGGCTGGGCTGCAGGTTAAACAGCTACGACATGGTACTAGGGAAATGTGGTCATAACACATCCAGGTCCACAGCCAGTCCGTAACCCACTTGAGTACCTGTGGAGTCCACACAGTCCATTTGCAGGCCAACAGAAAGCTCACACAAACTAAACTTCAGCTAGCAATAGCTATTTTTTAAATTAAAAGCTTGCTGAAGTTCTGCTAGGCTGTGGTCCAAACCGAGCAAATAAAGGAGACCTACACTCTAGCTTCAACAGCCAGGGTTTAAGATGTCATTTCATGCCAAACTTGATTCCCTAGGCAGCAAACTCAATTACAAGGAGCATGTGTCTGAGGAGCCAATATCTAAAATCAGGCAGGGGGCTTTTTCAGTAAGAGCAGCTTGCTGGACTGACCATGTTATGAGCCCGCTCAGGAACCCACAACTTCCATATGCAGGAAGTGGTTGTAAAAGCCATTTAGCAGAGTATTCCACAACACCAATTCAAAAGCTATCAAAACTGGTACAAGAAAGTCTAACTTCAGCAACTCTCTACACCACAAGGAGTAAAGTCCATATTTCCACAATGTCTGTGAGCCTGCTCCTGGCATTTTTGACCCAGTCAACAGAGCTGAGCCCTTATCAAATCCAACAAAGCAAAAAATTGATGTTGCACATAGGCAGACAGCTGCAATGTCTCCTCCAAGCTGATAGATATGATCTGAATCATATCTAACTAACAACTTCCAAACAGGGTTTTTCTCAGCCTATAATGCTGTTATTTTTTTTTTAGAGACCCAAGAGTAGCACTATAGCACATCCGGGGACTCAGACACAGCAGTAAAAAGTCCCATCCTGTTCGCCAGTATGCTGAGTACATTTGCAGTGACAAAGCATCAGCCCTGTTTGAACATGTCCTTAATACTTCTGACAGCAGTACAAGTAATGTTGGTGGGATGAAAGAACAAAGCAATAATAGTGCCAAAATCAGTTGGACAAAGACTTGACAGACAGAATGTCTGCATATTATTTTAAGTTTGTACCAAAAGCCTGATTTTGCCCCTTCCTTTATGCATGAACTCACCTTGTGGAAATCCACCCTCTCGTTTAAAACAGGGATATGATTTAGGTGATTCAAAGGCTGACCATCAATCATTGACTCAGAATACATTTTTTCCCCTTGTTCTCAAAAGCTTTATATTAGATTACCCCTTACTCTAAGTTTCCTGAGTTTTCCATAGGTCTCTTCACAAGCTGGGCTCGCACAGCAGTTAGACTCTCATTCATTGTTACAGAACATCAAAATATTTTGACTGTTAAAGCATAAATTGGGTAATTTTTCCTTTATGTTTCTGGAAGAAGATGTCAAGGAGCTTCATGGGAAGGCAGTAGTGGGTGCAAAGGAAGCTTTTGGTGGGCGAGATTTCATAAGTGATGTCCTGGGGTTTTTATCAGTGCCTGACAACTCACACAGACTGTACATTCTCCACAAAGATCTTCCAGTGTTACTTTTACTTATAAATTATTGCTACACTGTATTTTGCCAATACACCTTGTCCAAAGTTGAGCACTTAAAATCATAGGAAAACATTTTTATCCAACTTATTTTATCATTTTAATGTTTAATATTTTGAATAGCAAATTCACACGCTGGCCTTTGGGTCTCCATCATGGAACAAAAACTTCCGAGTCTTCATTTCTGACTACAGAACTACTTAGGTTTTTAAGAATTACTCTTGCTTTTGATATTACATTCATAAAAATAACAATTTACTAGTGTTTCATAAGGAAGTAACTATTATTCCAACAATGTAACTTAGTTGTAAGATACGATTGCCTAGTACTGGTAAGACATGAACAAGGACAAAAGGAAGGCAAGGACACAACTCTGACTCCTACAATAACTGTGATATAAAATACTGCCTAATAAAATGTTATGGATAGTTGCACATTTCTGTAATAAAATATATCCTTG
The DNA here is from genome assembly GCA_013390105.1 of Tichodroma muraria. NCBI lineage: Eukaryota > Metazoa > Chordata > Aves > Passeriformes > Sittidae > Tichodroma > Tichodroma muraria. The sequence continues at coordinate 9,051 of WAAG01079499.1, forward strand.
AAACTATTTTGAGTTTAGCCAAGAATCTCATTAATGATGTTATCTAAAACAAGGTTGGTCTGCATTCCAGGAGGGATTTACCCAGACCATCCCACGACATGCAATTCCTAAATGGCTGTGTCCTCACTGCCTTCCCACTTGAAATTTACATGTAAAATACTGTACTCAGATCTATATTTTGTAAATGGATTGTCTTTTAGTCCCACCGCTAATCTCTGATGTGAAGGCCCTTTGAATTGCCCTTTTCTGTTCTTCTGAAAATTCATTTATTTTCCTCTAAATGCTTAATTTTGCACCTGCTTTTAGTGTGGGATCATCCTTACACAATATTTGCATGTTCCTTTTCAGCGTCCTTTAATTCTGAAGATTTCTTCCGGAGGGAGGTCTGTAAGAGTAACCTGGACATCCAAAGCCCCAGCTCACACTTTTACCTATGCGGACTTTAAACCGCCCCGGTAGAAACCTCAGTACCACTGAGGCTCTTGCTCATAAGTCCTGCTATAAATTCGGGATGCGGAGGTCTTGGTGGGGCTTGAGGCTTTTTAGATTTTTTTTTATTGTTATTCTTTTTTCAGAATGACTAAAGTCCCCCTCCGGGGCCTGCAGAGGGCGCTCGCGGCGCCCGCCCGGGCCATGAGGCGGGGCCCCGCCCCGTCAGCGCTGGCCAATCAGAGCCCACTTGCCCCACGACGGGACACCGCGAGCTGAGCCGAGGGAAGCCGAACCCTTTCGGCCATTTCCGCCACCGGAGCGCCGATGATTTCCGGCTGTGCCCAAAGCCAGCGCCGAGCCGCTTCGGCAACTTCCGGAAACCCGGAAGGGAGGCTGCCAAGCGCGTTCGGGCGTCTCCGGCACGGCAGTGACGTCCGGGCGGCTGGAGGGCGGCCGCGCTCCGGCCCCAGCCAGACATGCGGCTGCTCTCGCGGGCCCTCCGAGCGGCGCAAGGCTACCGAGCGGCCGCGCTGCCCCCTCGGAGCCCCCGGGCAGCGCCGGTGGGATGGCCGCTCCCGGCGCGGCGCGGGCTGAGCGCGCGGCCCGGCCTGGAGGAGA
>WAAG01079506.1:2352-13909 GCA_013390105.1 Tichodroma muraria
AGAAATAGCAGTAGGATGAAATTTTAGTGGGGAAATCATTGGTACAGTCCAAGGCTGCATTGAGGATAGCCTCAAATGAATGGTACTGTACAAAAACATACACAGTGTGGAGCTGTAAATATCCCACCCTCTTTGCTTCTCTCTAAAGAGAAAAGAGAGAACAGCTCTGTCCCCACACAGAGAAGGTAAGTACTGCATCTTTAAGGTCTCAGCAGTGAGGTAGAGGAGAGGAACATATTGTCAGTGTTTATACCTTTCTTCTTTGTTGAATTTGGGATTGGCTTCAGAGATATCCAGGCTTTTACTGAACATTGTTTTACTATGGCAGGAACAAAGCGAGAAAACACAGTTACTAGTGTGGACATTTTTATAAAAGAGAGTCACCTGTAGCAATGCTGGACACCCAGCCCCCCAACCCATCCTCCCCTTTTTAAGCAATGCTCTAAAACACCTCTCTTTTACTTCACAGTCATGGCTCATGCCTACATAGTGCTCAAGTTCATTATCTTCCCCTGACTTCCGAGGTCTAAGATGACTTCCCCCATGCATACTTGTAAACCCTGCTCTCCTTTATCCAATTTAAAACCCAGGTACCACCTACTTTGTCACAGTGTCCAGGGAAAACAGAACATGCCTGAAGGCAGTAATTGTAAAACATTTATTACTCACAACTTTTCCAGAAGACCTCAACTCTAAGCATGCTCTCAGAAAAGGTTAAAATCAGACCATAGAGCCCCTTAGAGTAACAGTAATCCATTCTGTATTCTAATTTGGAGGGTCCATTACCACTTAACTCCCAACTCTCTTCCATCTACTCAGTGTACAGAGAAATGCCCCTCTTTCTCATCTTGGGTCTGAATCCCTGCAGCTTAGGAGTGAAATTCCCTGTGCTTTGCTAAAAGGGCAGCTCTCTGTAATATATTTCACTGGTAATATGCTTCACTGTTTCACAGAACACTGCTTCCTAATGTTAGCTGATCTCTCATGCAAGCTCTCCACTTCAAAAACTAGAAGAAAATGAATAGTTAATGAAGCCCATTTTAGAACGGTTTTTGGACTCTCACAGCAAAGCTGCCGAAAATTTCTGGCATATCCCCACCGGATTCTAGCTCCCATGGAATTCTTCCTAGTCTGTGTGATTTTAGCACAAGGGACAAATTAGCTGATGTTAAACTAAGCTCAGAACCTACTTCTTTTCTTTTGACATTTCAATGAAATACCAGATAGTCTGAGAGGTGGGGATACCAGAACAGCAGAAGTAATTAAGATATCATTATGAACCCGGTTAGTTGACAACTAGCAGGGAAACCCAAGAATTAACAAAACTCAGTCACCAGCTTTAGAGGGGCTAGAGTTTGTGCATATCAACTTTGCCATTTACAAAAATCCATTGGAGAACACTTGGAGAGGTTGGCACAAGCCTTTCAAGGAGCCTGTAAGCTCCACAAGCAGCTTTCGTGTGAGTTTCCCTTGCCCATTATTCAAAACCAAGTCACTGAAGGATTATGTTTTTCACTTAATATTTTCTCAGCCTGTAGGGCTGGAGGCTGCCAAGTTTTAAATTTCAGAGGAAAGGTATGCCCTAAACAAGCCAAGACGAGACACTTGTAGGGCCCCCACATGGTTAACAAAAGCTCAGATCATGATACAGATATGTAAACCTGAGGCTGTAACATAAAGTCCTCTTTATGCAAGCAAACATCTGTTTACTACTGGGAAAGAGGACAGTAGGAGTAAATCACAAGACACTTGGGTGTGTTTTGGCAACTGGTTAGAAGTGTATCTTTGCCAGCTCAAGGAAGAAGCAATGGCACTGTGTCTCCAGATGTTTACACAAGTCACCTGCATCTAAACAGGAGACCTGATTCCATGGTCAATCTTCCTAGTATTGTAGGATAAAAGCACTGAATAGCTGTCTCTTGAGATCAAAAAAAAGAGTAATTCTTAAAAAAGCATCCGCCTTGGGGATCTAAACCCTACTGCTGTAAAATCCAATGTCAGTGGGTCATTTCATGGAATATATTATGCAACTAGCCATTAAAAATCCCCATTCTTGGTGGAAGGCACTTGTCACTTTGTTAGTGACTGTTCTGACAGATGGTGCCCCATCAGCAATGCATCGTCCCCAGACACTCCCCATGCAGTGGGGTTCGTTAATGAAGCCAGTTCGTGTTATAAATGACTGTGCTGCCAGCAACACAAAATGTGCTGTTGTCATCTCTGGATGTGAATGGGATGAGTTATGGAAGCTCACACGTGGAGTAAAATAACATCTTCCCTTTAACCCCTTCGAAAACAAGCACTACCATGCCCATCATCATCAATCATGGCGTTATTACATCCCTTTCTCCACCCTTAATCACACTTTTATGTCCGGTCCTGACTTGTGGCATGCATTGCCCCATATCTCTTTTGTGCCTGCAGGTTTTGCTTCCTCCTTAAGCCAAAACCCTTCTTTACTGATATATAGCCTGGATATATCTCTGCTCAGAACTTATCCCAGACCTTTTGACTTTAACTGTTTCCTTGTGTGCAGAATTGAGTGAGACATTTAAAAGCAAAATAAATACTTTGGATAGCAAGACACAGCTTTGCCTCTTCAGGCCTCTGAATCCAAAGCTCAAAGGTGGAAGAAAAGGTTTCAGCTCTCAGAAAACGCTGTGATCAATTTAATGCCTCCTGTTTGTTCCATCCAGTTGGACACTCCCTGTGAAGGAGCTTCGGGGTGGGGGAGGGTGATTTGCCTCTGCCTGGCTCTGGGAGCCTCACATCCCATGCATCTCCCAGCAGCTGAGTAAACACTGCAGGTGGAACAAGGAATCAGCGTTGTGCTCATCCTTACTCCTCTGAGGACTGTGAGGAACACTGTCCTGAACATCCTGTCCTGAACACTTCCTTCACCCACACCTCACACCAAATCACATATTTGAGACAGGTTTCCAACTGACAACGTGTCAAGAAGTCTTTATGGCAGTCTCAAGGCCACATATCCAGTCCAAAATATGTCCTAGCAGATTCTGGAAATCACCACTCTTTCTTCACTGCAGACAGAACTGTAACAACAGTCAGGAAAAGTTTCCAGCAATTCTAGGGGACTCTGGAATATATGAAATTATTTCATGTTCTTCTCCCAGTTCTCAGTCAGCAAAAAAGGCTTCTGGGAACAGCAGGCTTTTTTTTTTTTTTATATATAAACAGATCTTAAGAGCTGAACGAATAAAAAATTATGTCAAAAACTGAAACAGAAGTTACAGCATCATCATCATCATCGTTCATATATGGGAAGTGTTCTTTTATATTGATTGATTAATGCAAGTGCGAAACCAAATGCATGTGCTTCCCTTAAGCCAGTCATAGGGACTGAGGAAGCAAATTCCATGGTTCACATAACGGAATTTCCACAGTTCACTTACTCTCCCAGAACTTGCCTTGAGGAGACACCATTTTCCTCTGCTGTTTCTCCACAAGACTGACACTTTCTTTGATAGAAAAGAGGCAAATTATACATATTCCATCACTTTACAAGCATGTGGTGATTTATGTGCCATTTCAGGCGCGTGATGGCTCTGACAGCACATTTTGGAGGCATCTACAGATGCCTGGACAGGGATTTTCAGATTCAAATTGTTTTGATGACAAGGAGCATGGTGTTCTTTAACTTCAGGTGCCCAAAAGCTAGGAACCTAATCCAAGATAGTCACCTAGATTCCTGTTGTAGGCTCTGGAGACAGAGAAGAACAAGCAGAAGGTAATTTATCCTGTTTGACAGGACACACGTGTCTGAGACCTCCCAAAGCCCTCATGTATCCCCACTGCCCAGTCAACCTGCATTGCAAGTTTAGACTGCATGCCCACGTCCACAACAATTAAAAAGAGGTGAGATGAGTCTTGCCCAGAGGACACGGTGGCTTCCTGAGGAATAGCTGCAAGCAAACAGAACCCTTAAGACCCTGGCAGGACTTCTGGTCCTGTGTGCACAAGCCCTGCTGGCTGCCAGATCTTGTTGCAAATGTGACTGGAAGTCGCAATGAGCGCGAACAGAAAAGCCCCACAGCTCCTTTATATGTGCAACACAAAAGAGGGGAGCGGACCCAGGCAGGCAGGGCTCCTGGGTGGAGCAGAGACCCACCTCTGCCCGTGCTGTGCCATCTCAATGGCTCTGCGCGCAGGAACTGGGGATCCACCGTCCGTCACGCTGAGCACCTCCATCGACTTCCTCTCCGGCCGCCGCTTCCCGTGCCTGTTCAGCATCGGGGAGTCCACGCGCTTCCTGGGGGGATCTGCACGGAAAGAAAACGCCGTCAGCCGAGTCCCCTCCTGACTTACCTCACGCAGGCTGGTTTAAATGCTCTCTCAACGATTTCACTCTCACGCCTCCCCTACGAAGACAGATCTCTTCATGATGGAGGTGAACTTTTGCAATCTCTCCCTTCTTCCAAATCTGCAAGCATTAAGACATAACTTGCAATCCCCCTGCAGAGAGAAGGCGCCCTGCCACTGCCCTGAAGGTATTATGAGCACTGTAAAACAGAGGTACAACTATACCACAGCTTGCAGAAATTAGCTTACAAAGCTGATAACAGTAATAACAGGATGATACAAGGTGACAGCATGGGCTATAGCACAAGCTGTTAGGCAGAGCATGAGCCATCTAGGGATCCTGTGCATGTACTCAGGTTGCTAGAGCTTGCCTTCCACATCCCTGCCAGCAAGATTAAATGTGACACAGGGACATGAGTACACTCTAAATTCAGAATTGCATTCTGCTCTGAAAACATACCCCTTTTTTTGCATCTTTAAGATTAGATTTCAGGTTTTTTTCACGCTGATTTATATTTTCCTCCTTCAGAAGCATTACAAATTAAACATGCTTGTCTACCTGAGAAGAACCTTCAATAATAGCCACACCATACACTTTTACAACTGTAGTAAATGAAATGCTTTACACTTTTTATTGTGTAACAATTCTATGAGGTATCAAAGTGCTACTTTAGCTTTGCAGAGTGAAAACTGAGGTATAAGAGTGAGATATTTAAAGGCAATTCATTCCTAAAGATGTTGACAAACATTTACTGAGGTTCTGAGGAGCGCTTAAATTGTTCTGAAAAGAGTCTTTAGATACCGAAATGCACTGCAGAAGGTGACTTGCCAAATCATCCACACCTTCATGGTGAAGCAGGGAACCAAATATAGACCTGCTGAGATGGTTTACTGCTAACACCTCTCATGGCATCAAAACAGAATAAAGGAGAAAGGCAGAAAAAAATACAGAAGGATTTTCTTTCCTTTGGTTGGGCTATTTCAGCTTCCTGCCTCTATTTATAGACACATTTTTAATTTTAGTGGAGAGTGACCACTTGTAAAAGAAGGCATCCTTCACCCCTGCTGTTAGAAAGAAGCTCACAGTGCCCAGTCCTTAAGGCTTCTTCCTCTGCCAGGATTCCTGTGCAAAACCAGAAATGCCACACTTGACAATTCTACCTCTACTGCCTGCTCTTTATTATCCTGCCCTCCTCACACCCACCATGTACTCATTTCTTCTCTCCCTCTAACATCATGTTTTTTAGAACAAGATCTCTTTGAGGCAGTTTATCCTTGAAACAATGAGCATAAGCAAAGATGGTTCAATGCAAATGGATTGGTGATAACAACTGACCCCATTACAGTATTACCTAAATAGTCTTTGTCTTAGCAGTAATAATGCTCCTCTTAAAAATTAATTAGAAAAAAAGTGCAGTTGTATCTCACTCCATTTCAAACTCTACCCAGTAATAAAAAGATAGTAGAAAATGGTATAGGCAACGACCTCCAGATAAGGAAAAAAAAGAGTGCATAAAGGTGACAGAAAAGCAAAGGGGGAAAAACCAAATTAAGCATTCATACTGTGTGACTTCAGCTGCATACATGTAGGTGCTCAAAAGTAAGGTGGGACAAGATTTAGATATTTCAAACTCCTGCTTTTTCAAGCAAGGTCAAAATATGGGAAAGAACTCATGCTACAGAACAACTGGTGGTTCAGGAGTGTATCTACAGCACAGTAACACACATAATGATGTTCAGGGTGTATATTTAACACAAAATGGATACAAGTTTTGTAGCAGGATATCAGATATAAAAAAGGAAGGTAAAATTATGCAGTTTAAAAGAAAGGAAGAAGGAAGATGAAGAAAGCATCAAATGTCAAAAGAATGGTGATAAATAAGCTCAAACAATAGAAGCTAAACAAGAAAGATAGAAAAAGACATGAAAAATATTTTATGAGCAGATATTTTAAAAGTCAATTTGATCCATACATGTTCAAAACAGAAACGGAAATTCAGCCGAGTGACATTTACAAAAGTGACAGGTCATTTTTTTAAAAGCTGGACTTTAAAAGACAGCAAAGAAGAAATTTGAAGAGGAATTAGTTAAAAACTTGAATGACAGTCTTTTGTACAGCCATCAGAAAGAGAAAACCTGGGAGACGGACATTAGCCAGAGGGGCCATGAGGGAATCAACAGAACAATTGAGGAGGAGAAGGATATTGCTAACAAGCTAAATGATTCTTTTGTATCAGTTCTTGCTGTTTAACATGCTGGAAGATACAGGTTTCTAATCTATATTTTAATCTATCAAAAGACAGAGAATTAGCAAAAAGAGCAGGTGGTGAAACACACCTATAAATTCAGGAACAGCAATTCACAAAAGCTGGATGGAAAATACATCCAAAGATTGCATTAATGTGGTTGAGCTTCTAATAAAGGTATTTGATCCCTATTTAAAATTGGCTACAAACCTAAATATACATGGTCGAGAGTAAGCAAGTACTGTACATACTTTTTAGAAGGGTCTGATTATTAAATGACAGGGTACCATCACTGTCAAGTCTAAAGATACTAAAGAATTAGTTAAATACACATCCATCCTGCCATAATGACTAAAGCAGTGTCATACAAAAGCTGTGGAAGATTTTGCAGAAGCCCAGGAATTAAAACCAAGAAAATCTCCAGTACTCGCCCTTCTCTTCTTTGACTTCCTGGACATAGCGAAAAATAATCAAGCTGTAGTCCAGTGACAGTGACAGTACTAAGGATGCATTTTCCTTTTATTTCACATCAGAAAAGCAAAGCCATTCCTAAGGATTTTTACATACGAAGATAGGATCATCTAGGTAATGATCCAATTATAAATCTGCTTTCTCACAGAAGGTGGGAAATAAAGGTTCACCTTCTGAGTTTGGGTGAGGCATCTCTATCCTCTATATCTGTTCTGGCCCAACCTTTTGCTCTCTGGTTTATTAAGAAACTGCATCCCACAAAATCCTTTTTCTCAAGAAGACATTAGTTGACATTCATTCCTTTTACTGAGAAGTTTCTCATTCCCATGTTTTCAGGTAAAGAAAATGGAGCTGCACGTGAAAAATGTTGAAAGCGGCCCTTCCTTGGCCCTTGGAAGAAAGTTCATACAGCTGAAACAAACAAAGGCACACCAGAAGAAAGGGCAAGCTGTAGCTGGCCATATTTTTACCTGCATCCATCCTTTCTGAGGCTTAATATGCCAACAAAGATGAAAAAGCAAAATACTCTCAAATGCTTCTTTTTTTGGCAAGAGCTCAGACAATGCACAACTCCCACAAACATGGTTTCTTCAACCTGCTATTATTAAACTGTTACTTTTTCTCTGCTTTTCTTTGTTTGTGCAAGGCCACTGGTAATGGCTAATGATGAGATATTCATCAGACAAATGACTGCTCCTAATTAAACCTTGCCCCATGTTCTCAGAGATTCTGCTGAGAACAGAGGACGTGGAAATCCCCTGTGGAAGAGGAAATACAACATACAATCACTCAAGGAATAATGTGTGGGTGAGGCACATAGATACAGCCAGTGTTTCCCTGTTAAGAAACATTTTCACTCCTTGCACAAAAAAATATAAGAGTGGACCATAATACTTCAGTTCAAACCATGAAAATACTTTCATGTGGAAGAGATACACGATGCGTTTAGGGCATAGCTACATATTCACTTATGTGCTGGGTTTGAAGATTCTAGAGTCACCTTGTTTCTTTTCTTATGAAAAAAGCATTTCTAAAACAAGATCATGCTGTCCTTATCTGGCAGGATAATCTGCTGGAGTCAAAAGCTGATTAGCAGAGTGCTAGATGACAAACTGCACTGAGCAAGAGGCTTTTGACCATAGGACCTGCAGCTGGCAAAGCTACCCATCTTCATCAGGATCCCTGCTAACATGCTCTCTGCAGCTCCATCCAGGCAGGAGTTTAAAAATTGCTGTGTTAACTAAGAATTTTCATCTCTTCTCCCGTAGAAGAGATTTCTCTGCAAAATTATAGGGCCTGGAGCCTGGAACTTGGATAGGTTAATAATTCAATGAAGCACTAACAAATGCAGTGCAATATGCACTGCCCTGAAGGCTTGTGAGATTCCAGGCTTTCCAGTGAAAATAAAGGGCACTCTGCTTCTAGTCTTCAAAGTGCTGAAGTACAATACCTGAAAATCTCCACACTTCTATGCAAAATTTTGTTTCAGATCATTGCTAGAAGTGACTAATCTTTCATTAAACTTGTCTGCACATCAAGAGTCACTTATATAGTTAGCTCCTTGGGGAGCAGTTTTCCTGTTGTCTGGATTAGTGGGGATCAGCAGCACCCTAAAAAAAACAACGAATAAATAGGAATAAAGTGGTATCACAAGAGCTTTGTAAGATATATAATCTTATTGTGCATTAAGCTTTTAAAATCTTTCTAAGTCTAAAAACATGGGAATTTGATTTATGCACTATAAAACAGCAATGTTATATGATTCATACTTTCAGCAGTGGACGTATTCACTTAGAGAGAAGAGAATGTGCACATATATAACTGCAGAGGGATGCAGCTACACAGCTTCTCGCTAACTGAAGTCCATGAGCAGCCTTTCTGCAACACTGCAAGGAGACCTGCAACTAGAAAATTCTGCCACTGGATTATACTGCTACTAAACCCTATCTGCCTGCATAGAGCCAGCCTGTGGGTTCACAGCACATTTTTCAAGATCCCATTCAAGACGTACTTGGATGTCTCTGCTCTGTGAGACAGACATGTCTTGAAAGATGAAGCCTTCTAGCTTAACCATGAAACAGAGCTGTCTGCCCAAGGATGAGGATTCTCACCAGTGCTGCGTACACTGTTTCACTGAGAAGGTAACAGTGATGCTAGGGTTTGGGTTTTAATTAAAATAAAATTAGAATTTTAAAAAAAAAGGTGAAGAGGAACTAGTTCAATTGGGTTCATGGTGACTGAGGTCATATCTGCAGTACCTATTTCATTTCTTGGGGGAAGATCCTCATCTTCATGACTAGGATACCTCTCCTTCCGGTCAAGCAGAAGAAAATAAATCATTTTTTCTTGGTTTTCTCTGAAAAAGGAAAAAAAAAAAGAAAAAAAATTTTTGCATTTGAAAAGAAAAAAGGTCAACATGTACATAAAACTTTCTCATCAAATAAACAGTCACAGTTATTCTAAATGAGTTGGAAGTGGTCATGTACATGACAGCTAGATACAGAACCCACAGAGCTTTTGAGACCCTTGCTGTCTCCAACAAGCAGCTAGTGAGGAAAGGAAATAGGATTCCCATGTTCCACACAGAACAGAGGCACAGGTCAAGGTTATGTGTCCCTAGGAAGTCCAAACCAAGAGTGGTAGCCAGACAGGTCTCCTGAGCCTCTAAGTGCTCTGTCTACTACTCGTCCCTCTTAACAACTCAGGAGATACAGCAGCTCTTAGGTATAGGCTTGAAATAAATAAAAATTTGGCAACAAAGGCATATCCAACACAAATATCAGTGGTGATACCTCCCCATGTGGACTGTGTAGCCCATGTTTTAATGAAGTGACATGGCCTGGCAGCTAGGGAAGAAACAGCACAGTGCCTCTACTGCTGGTCAGGCTGTGAGCATCGGACCCATGGAGCAAGAAAGGTTCGGTGCCTGCTCCCGACACCTCACCAGCAAATGAGCAGCTAAAGGGTGAGAAGTTCTTACCAGTCACTCAGAGAGAGAGGCATCAGTTAAAGTGCTCTCTACTCTCCCCACGTTCATAAGCATCCCAGCCCCTGGACACCCAACTGATATAAAGACTGAGCAAGTGCTTACTCTTCTGACAACAAGTCCTGTAAGAGTTTATTTCGGTCACGGAAGCAGCCTAACGAGTGCATGCTATCTAACACGTCTGGATCAATATCCTCCAAGGAAGGGAGAGAACGAATCTGCACCTTTCGAGGGATTGGTTGCTCTGGTTCTGGCTCATTCTTACCCCCTCTGCAGAGGAAAGATGAGAGAGAGAAAGGGGGAGGGAAAGGAGAGAAAAGAAACATGAGTCACAAATGAACCCATACTCTGAAACACAGCCTGCAGCAACAGATGGAAACAGCTTGCTAAATTCCCACTGAGATACCAGAGCTTCCAACCAGACAGATATTATTCTCATAAGAAACTGTCATGAAGGCTAAGACTGACCAGCAGGTTGTGGATTTGGGTCTTTAATGAGAAATGTCTGTGTTCACTCAGCAAGGCAATAGGAACTTCACTTACCAGTGCCTTTGTAATAGAAGCAGCCGTTCAGCATCCTAATGACAAACATTTATAAAACACTACGTGTTCTTAGAGATGTTGTCTCATCAGCTGGCCAGACCTCAGACTATGAGGCTGAAAAGTGCAAGCTGAATGATTCCCTTTCGAAGGAGCTCTGAACAAACCATCACTATTTTTCACCAATTCTGGTTACAACCAGTACCGCAGCAGCTTCTTTCATTAACACTTCCAATGTGACTAAGAGACCTCAGTGCTCAGGCTCCCACTCGACACACTTTAAAGGGTTTTGGGGGAAAACCATGCTGCTTAACTACACACCAAACATGACAATCTCTGCTTCTCTTAAGACATGTAAATTTGAACATTTTGGCTCAAGTGTGATGCCCGAGGTCAGTGACAGACCTCAGAATGCACCACTAGCAATAGAACATATTACTCCTTCAAATGTAGTTAACACAGGCTTTCTGCACAATTATCTCATCCCATTCACTAGGCTCAGGAAATATTGATTATTCATTGCAAATAAAGGCCCTGACAGTGAGAAACAGGTCAAGGTGTCAGGGTATTTCTAACTGACTAATGATATATATTGCAGACATCCTTAATATTCTTTGATTTTATTTCGGTAGGCAGTGAGCAACTCACGTAAACTCTATCCACCCAAAGAGGTGGGTTTGGTGCTGACATTGGTGTTTTGGTTGGAGAAACTGTCTACTCTCAAACTCTGCTATTTCTCAATGGCTGCTTTGTGCGATGCTGAAGTTTCCCTGCTCCATGAGTGGGGTCCTCCCTTTCCCTTATGTGGTGCAAATGTGTGACCGTTGGGTCCAGGCTCCCAGCATGGGCAACAGGAATCGAGAATATTGAAACTGCATCAAAAAATGTCACTATTTACTGTTTATGGAGCTGTGTTTGGACTAAAGATCCTTCCTTTTGATGTTGGAAGAAACAAGGAGGCCACAACTTGTGAAGTTATTCACACAGTTTAAAA
>WAAG01079524.1:0-10399 GCA_013390105.1 Tichodroma muraria
CTTCCAACCTAGTGATTCCATGATTCTGTGATGTAAATAATGTTCTCTAAGTGATAGGCTGCTTGGACTCTGTGACTATCCTACTTCTGTCAAACATAGAAACTCTCAGAGATGTTCATCAATACTAATGTGAATTGTGTCAGAAACACACTGAACATGAATTTGCATAGCAAATGTAAACTAAGCAGATGAATGCAGTGGTGGATAATGCAAAGAAACAGTAAATCATTGTTAGTTAGCAGCATAGGCAATGGGTTCTGCCACTGAATCTTAGCACTGTCAAACTCATGCATTGTTTAATTATTGTGGCTCAAAAGATGTCAATATAAGCAGCTACAAAACTGAGAAAAATTGATCAGTTCTGTTATGTGGGAAAAAGCCACATGCATTTATCAAATGTGTTTTAACATTTCCTCTTTCTGTTAAAAAGAGTAATTAGATGCATCTTACACTGAAATTTCTGTGGACTTTATATTGACGTATGTCTATTACGTATTTATACATTTTTGGTATACTAATAAATAAAAATATAAGTTCTGCATAAATACTTAATAGTATTCTAGAATTTTCCTGACCTTTATCCAGAAAGAAAAATTCATCTTCTGCTATTATTGTTAAATCTTTTCAGCATTATAAAATACTGCTCAATGGTGTGTCTAAAAAAAGCTAGTTGTATTTAGCATTATCTTTGCAAGTAATTTTACTTAGTTGGAGACATAGTGTTAAATTCTTGATAAGCAGTTGGATCTTTGCATGACAGATGTTGCACTTTCATAAAGAAATTGAGCTTATTTCTATTCTATCCTCATTTAAAATAGATACATTTATTGTTATAACCTTCAAAATGTAGCATTAAGAAAATTATACACATTGAAGCCTAATGCATCTGCACTTCAAAATACTGGTGGTTTGAATAGTATGAGAGCCATGTATGTATATGAATAGTATGAGAGCCAGTATGAGAGGATGTATGAATTTGTATTTGTCAAATCGTATTACTTTGGTTCGGATCTATCTAAGATGGGCTTATAGTGTACAAAGCAAATAAAGAGAGCTGAGCTTTTGCAGATAGGCACTTGTTTACCTGTGGAAGGGCTCTGCAGATAATGTGGGACTTCTTAAAAGTGCCTCTACTACAATCACATTTTGGATGTTTATCTCTTACTCACCAATATATCTGGTGCAACACAGAGACCAGCTCCCTTCAAATACATTCTGGTCATACAACACTTGTTTTCAGAGCTGCAGGCTGTTACAGAACAAGTGCTTCTGTGCACAAGCCACACAGAATAGGCCAGTTGAAGCCATGAATTTATAGATTGTTTTTTCAAATTGCTAAATAAGCTGATATTAAATATAAACACAAATACTCTTTCCATAAAATACATGCTGTAAGAAGCATCTATTAATAATTCAGTTTTCAAATTGATTTTGAGGGTGGTTTTTTTTAGGTGTGCTTCTGCCTAAAAGAATTTTTTTAAAAAAATACAAGAAAGATCTGTTTTACACAGAGACACATTTGGTTAATGATCATATGCAACCTTTCCTTAATACATCAAGCCAAGGGGATTTTTTTTTTTTCATTATTACACTTTGCTTTTTAAAATAACCTTTAAAGTGGAGTAGACACATTGCAATAATTGAAAATGAGAAAGTGCCACACTAGACAAATTAAAGCACATATGTACAATCACTAGTTATTCATAAGCAATTGTAGAGCCCATTTGGCATTTTATTTCAAGACTAGATTTTCTGTAACCAGAATAGGGACAAAAGGAAATTTCCTGCAGCTTTATATGTGCTGAGCATGGCCATATGGTATGGAATACTCCTATGGTCAATTGGGGTCAGCTGTCCCAGCTGTGTCCCCTCCCACCTTCCTGTGGGTCTCCAGTCTCCTTGCTGACAGGTGGTGGGAGAAGCAGAAAAGTCCCTGACTCTGTGTAAGCACTACTTAGCAATAATGAAAACATCCCTGCATTCTTAACATCAGTTCCAGCACAAGTCCAAAACACAGCCCCATATCAGCTAATTTTCAGTAAAGAAAATTAACTCTACACCAGCCAAAACCAGCATGCAATCACATAATTTAATATGTATTTTTCCCAACATTCCTGTGTTGGAAAACTAATAAAATAATCATTGAGGAGAATCACAAGAGAGATCTGGGACTAAAGACTAACTTAAGTGGGAGATGATTCTTTTCCTATACTTGGCAAAGTACATCTTTTTGTGTCAACACCTATTTCCACCTATTTCCACTTGTGCCTTCATACCAACACACACTAGGTCTAAATCATCTATATGTAGTATGCTTTTCAGCTCCTTCCACCTGACCCGAGGAGCCAGCATCATCTTTCCCCTTCCTCATCTTCGTGTCACCCTAGCTCTAGAAAAGACCCTCAAGGATGATTCAGAATGGTCTGAGAGGGTCAGGACAATCAGGACCACAAGAACCAGACATGCCATCCTGGTCAGCTACTTGACAGTGGCAACTGACAGGCTTTACCAGACAGACATGGAAGTGTACACAGTCTGTCAAGTTCTTTATTTTTCTTTTCTGGTCTTGCTGCATTTTTCAGAAAATCAAGAAAAACCATTCACATACATTCACATTTTCTGATACAGAGGATTATTGAAGATGAATGAAATATTCTAGTTTGGTATTATTGTGGTTTTCCTTGTAAAACCAATATGTGTTTTGCCTTACTCCACAGTCACCTTCTGTGTGGTGGATGGTATACCAGCATAAAATCTGATTATCTCAGTTAATCTGCAGAAGCAGTTTAGTCAACCTTTACAGTAAGGTTGACTAAGTATTATTAGCTGTATTTTGTCTAAATAATTCAAGTAACCACAATTCATTTTGTGAAATGGACCAATCTCAATAGCATCAAAGTATGGAAAAGTTATCAGTGAGTGTTCCCCAGATGATAAAACTATATCTGTCAGCTTCTCTATATGCTGACATCTCACAAATTTGAGGCAGATTCTATTAAAATGTATTTCATTTGAAACTTCCTTAGTAGAACAAATGACTGGAGCTCTGGGATGTTTTCTATAACAAGGCACTGTGTTTGGCCACTTGATTTCAAATGCTGCACAACCCAAACCTCTGTGGAATAGACTGAAAATGTGATGTTACTCTTGAGTGTTTAATAGTGCAGGAAGGAACATGGTGACAAGCGATAGCCTGATCAGAAACTAGATGTTAATCACTGAAAATTCTAATTCCCCACTGTGTATTCTTTCATCTGGTCTTCCATTTTGTTTGTGCTTCCCTCTTTTTAACTGCCTTGTCAAGTTTATGGACTCTCCCAAGCACATCTGCTTTCTTTCCCATCAAAGAGAAAAAAAAAAAAAAAGTGACATGCAGTCGTAACAGGAAAGAATAGTAACTACATTCATTATTATCAAAGTAGTGGGACTGTGTTGAGAGCTGTATTGTTGCACAAGGCACAGAGGGGATGCTTGGATCAGCTGGCAGAGCACAGTGAAAAGGCTCTGGGCAGGGCTCTGCCAATCCAGGACAACAAGCCCACACTGCTCAGCACAGCTCTTTTCTGGGCAACTGCCCTTGGCTCTGCAGCCATGTCAGGCAATGTGCTGACAAGTAAGCCCCTCACTGCCATCACTCAGCTGGTCCTTGCAGGACTGTGTTCAAACTCCTGCAGATTCTTAAGCAGTCAGCCTGCATTACTCCATTTTGCAGAACCATTACATCTATTGTGCCTGCCCAAGACAGTAAAAATTTCACTGAACAACAGTGAACCAGTAAGGGGAAGCAGGTTAAAAAAAAAAAAATCATTCTACTGCTACCTGGGGCTATGAAAGGAAGCCAGATAACATGTCATTCAGACTTTTTCTCTCTGCAAGTTTTCCATGTCATCAAGGCTGTAGCACTTTCAAGAATTATGTCTGCATGACCCAGTGCAGTGATGTACAGCATTACCTGTACAAGCTACCTCTGCCACCAGGAAATATTACAGTCGTGGTAATAAGGCAGATGGATCACCCTCATTAGCCTTGCTGAGTAACAGTTCCTTTTAGCTTCTGCAAACACGGCTGTCATATCACAGATGTATGGGTTAACATAGCTAGAACTGGATCATGTACTTCTAGCCAGCACTATGTCACCCTGGGTAGTTAGAGGTGCAATTACTAGCAAAATTCCTCATGTATCTAAGAAGTAATAAGATATACATAAATATATTCATTTACTAGCATATATTTTCTGTAATTTTAATTCAATTTTTATAGTCAGCAAAACCTGTTAATCAATGAAAACAAAAATCATACTCCAAACTCAAGAGAAGATCTGCTTTGGTTCATGAAAATCTCAATACTTTTCAGTAACTTGAAATTTTTGCCTTATTAGAATGATGTCAATGTTTATTTTAAAAGTCTTTTTTAAATAAAAAGTCCTCTAACAGACTCCCTGATGGGGACACAAGAGTGTCAAAACTGGCCATTCTTTTTGCAGTGTCATGTTTTCACGGAGAAAAACATGTCAAATCTGATTTATTAACTGGAGTAGATTTATAAACCAATAACAAAATACTTTGATTTGGACTGTTTATCTAAGACTGCAATGCATCCCTCTTACACTGTGACTAAGCTGTTACCCTTCACACAAAGGTGCTTAGAGCACTCTAAGAATTTTAGCTGTAATAACCACGGATTTCTACATATGTATTTCTCCCACGTGCAATTTTTCTAAACCCTGGGTTTACAACAGAATCTTGAAATCATTATGTTTGCTCACCTTTCTTCAAATCTGTCTTTAAGAATTACTTCTGCTGTGAATCCCATAAAACCCAGCATTTGTTAAGCATCCACTCTGGAATTACATTATATTATGCTAAAGTGTTCCCTTGTTATCATTTTCAAAAGCTCCCATCCCCTTTTTATTCTCCTTAATTTCCCAATGTGCAACCCTTTATACATTTTGTAAGCACTAAGAAGAGCAAAATTCAATTATTATTCGTTTATCCCTCTACTCCAGACTTAAAATGCTTTGCAGGCATGAGTACTAGTCAACGATTTTTATCTTGAAAATCCATTGTATAAAAAGATAACTCTACAGGATATAGAATGAACTTGGGAAAGCCAGTAGCTTGCATTGCTATTAATTAGGGACTCCTACCTTGCGCGGATGAGCTGGAAACTTGGCAGCCATTCTAGGACTCAGAATTACAATATAAATCCCACAAGCTACCACAGTATGTCAGCAGAAGGTTGGAACTGTCATTGCACAGGTAGGGCTCATGCACTTCCCCTATTTGTGATGGCCAACAAGTGCATCAACAGTCTGTTAACATAACTGGGATGGAGTACCCTCAGAGTCTGACTTCTCCACACAGCTCTCAGGAAGCAATCTGCTGCCCTCCTTTACCTTCTCTTTCCTTGCTACCACTTGAGCACTCACAGTTTGAAATGTTCCAGGGAAAGGAAGAGCTGCAAATCTACCAGACTTTCAATGTGAAAGGATATAGAGAGCCACTCCTGTTTCAGCAAAACTAAGAAAATATTCAGAAATACATTTTTATACATAAAACTATAGATTTATATGTAATATACATGTATTTACTGCCAAATTCTTGGCATTGAAATGGAGAGAGGAAATCATGGGCATACGCTTTGACAAACACTCAGCAGTGAGCAGTACAGTCCACACTGTGATGTGGAGTCACTTTGCTCCTATGTAGACCAGCAAGGTGCCTGTGATAACGCTTTGTGTGCACAATAACTCTGCAGGCATCTGGAAAACCCACTGCAAAAATTGCAGAGTGGAATGTAGAATTTGGGTGTGGAATTTGACCCTACAAAATCGAACACCATGTGTCATATCTTGCAATCCTATGTGGTGCACTGCCAAGGAACCACAGGAAGACGACCATATGTTCACTGCACAGGGAAGGAAACACGGGGGAAGGACACAGTAAGGAAAACAGGACAAAAACATTTAATGGTAGGCTTTACTAGGGCTCTATCTGAGCAGAGAAAATTAGAATGCTCAGAGGGCTTATAGAAAAATCTGAACTCTAATTTTTCTCTTTCAGTCTGTTGCATCTTTGCATTCTCCCCCACACCAGTTTTGTATCCTAAAGTACGGAAAGTCAATATCGTATTATCCATCATCCTGAATGTCACTATTTCATAAAAAGTAATGATAAAGAAATTTCTGTTTCACTTATATAAAAACTAAAACTCCTCTTTTTTATTTCAAAAAAAAGGAAAAAATGTGAAAACATGGAAACCTACAGGCACAGTAGCTGGAGTTATACACTTGTTTACAAGAAAAAAACAGATGACCAGTGCCCTTATAACAAACATAATCAGCAGTTTCAACAGAACTTGCTTGTTAAACTGTCATTGCTTTGCATGGCATAATGATTTTATTGCCATTTATTACAGAGCAACATGAGATAACAAAAGATGTTTTATCTTTTCTTTATTTTTTTTCAGACAATGACATTATTTGTTAACTGGGTTTGATGACAGAAACAGCAAAGTCAGCTACAGCATGGATTAACATGAACAATAAGCACTTCCTGAATGTTTCATTCATAGTCAAAAGATAACAATAATGGTTTTTAACTGAGGGGTGGAGGCTTACCATCAGTTGGAGGGATAATTTCCAGAATGCTTAGAAAATGCCTGTTCATGATAGTTTAAATTAATTATAAATAACAAATAATAGACTGTTTGTTTGTTTTCAAAAAATAGAGTACTTTATAGGTGATTGATAAGTTTAGCTTAATTTTAATGTGGAAAACTTCAATGCCTAATAAAATCTAGATAATTATTGAATTTTACAGAAAGAATTCAGATATGCCATTGTTTTTGTATATGGGTAGAAAACAATGTAAACAATCAATATAAAAGATATTGATATAAACTAAACAACTTATTAAAATAATTTCATTCAGTAAGTCTCACATAACCTTTTTAAAATAAAACTGGTGTATAAAAAAGTTGGGAGAAAGTGTTAACAAATACAAAAAATAATTCTCATGGGTTTTTCCCCACTGAACAAGACGTGTTTCCAGTTAAATGTCATCCCATTATGATCACGGACATAGCAGTCACATTACTTCCAGTGCCTCAGTCCAGACTGCACAAAGTGAAACATGACTGCAATTGTTTCCATAATTAGTTTCTGGTCGTAGTTACACATCATCTTATAAAAAGTAAAGGAAGTGTGCTTGTGGTATATGCTACTCCAATGTTAGATCATCAATGCAGCCAGTACCAGTGGGGGAAGGGGAACTTATGGAAGGGGAAGATACTTTTATTTGAAGCAAAACTTGAATAAAATAGATTTTGCTTATTGCTGTCTCACAGTCTCACTGTCACAAGCACCAGAAAAGTGCGGTGTTCACATGTCTGTGCACCTGTGACACACCAGGGCAGGGGTGGGTGTTCAAGTGTCCAGCCTGACAAAGGGTTCTGCAATGCCTGTGTCCTGCTGCTAGGTCCTCTGCAGTGCCCTGGAGGATGAGAATTACTAGCTGACAAGTCCTTCTCACCCTCTCATGCTATTCTTAGGCTGGCAAACATGCAGTTTTAGGTACACCTTGTTTGAACCCTCTTGGATGACCTGTGTCTCCACTGTGTCCCAACCTTGAATCATCCGGTCTCTTTCATTGTCCTTTGTCTCCAGTGTCATCTGCCCTGTGAAACTGCCGGTAGATGGGGTGGGATCTGGACGCTAATGTGGTTGCCAGTGACACAGGCAGTGCTGAGACTGTTGTCCCTGCTGTGCCCTTCTGTTGCTTCCCACACTCAAACCTTCTTTCTCCAGTCACAGTCTTAGTCTTCCTATTACAATTTACCACATGAAGTGTTTGCATCATGCAAACCAAATAGTATTTGCAGACAGATAAATGACATTTTTATCAAGTGGTGCTGTAAATTTTGCCATTTTTCTGAAGTATCATATTAAGTGCACTGAAACAACTACTATGAGGCAGATTCTCCCACATACTGTGGTCGTTTTGCACTCACATTGAAAGAAATCTGATTAGAAATATGCTAAGAAACATTTCAAAATAAACAAAATTTTGGGGAGAAGTTTTATGTAATGATCTTTTTGTCCCATTCTTTCCTGTTTCTGGATATGGGACAACCCAGCACAGCTTAGACTTCTCTGGTTTTAGGCCCTTCAGGATGACTGGAAGCAAGTGAAAAAAGCCCATCTGGGCTGCTCTAGCACCAGCCCTAAAATTGGCAACATGATAAATAACATTTTTGCAACCTTACGAACCCCTTCTGACTCCTCCTAATTACCCTGCTGGGCAATATTGTTTTCTTCTTCTGATGAACTCACCCGGAGAATTTATTTAAGAGCTGTAAAGACCCATATGTACTGCAGAGTGAAATTACATTCAATTACTGTTTGAAACATTTTACATCTACTGCTTTTTAAAGCAACTAACAGTAGTACTTTATCCATAGTGACTCAGGAATTGTGCTTTATCACTTTTAAAATGCAGTTGCCTTGGGTGGGGGATTCTGTATACACCAAATCTATACAAAAGCTATTTCTGACTTATTGATGTGTCTTGAAAAAGATAAGTGCAAAGTCAGTTACAGACATATTTTGCTTGCACAGAAATGTTACAGCTAGCAATTCCTCAATCTTGTGTGACCAAAAAAAGATAAACGAACAGCAAAATGTCTTTATTGCTTTTATTTCCAGAAGACACTTTGCCCATTTCATTAGGTATCGGTGCAAAGCCATGTGCCGATACATCTGACTGAAAAAAAGATGCTTTCAAAGATTATCTGTACATAACAAAATCTGAGACTCCCTTGATGAAATGAGGCTGCAAGTATGACAAAGAATAACATGGTTAAATATGCAATATTAAATAAATAATTGTGGTTCAAAAATAGAAATATTTCTCTAATATCAGCTTGCCTCATATATAAAATAGTTTCATACACAGGCAAACTTTGGTTGCTGTAACTGTAACTGATTTAGTATCTGCTTTCTCTTCATTTACTGTTTCCCTATTCCCATCTGGTTGTATACAGTAAGCATATCAGAAGAAGCACATCATTTCTACTGTCATTTCTAATGGTTTGTGAAAACATGCATTCATTCCAAGCCTAGCTCTCTATGGAAATGAGCTTAATGAAATCTTTCTCACAGCTTTTGAGCCCACTGGCATACATCAGCCAAACCTTACACAGAAATAGGGATCAGAAGGAGTTAGACTACTGCAGTGAAAAGAACAGGAGTGGCAGGATGTTTCAGAGAAAGACTTTGAGAGGAGTTTTCCAGCTGCGTTCCAAGTTGTGAAAGAAACAGCATGAACTTTGGTCTTGTTAGAGGCCCGAGAGTGTACATAGAGAAAACTATAACAAAATCAGTCCGAACTTTCAATCAATCTTCTCATAAAAGGAGACAGAGATAGCAGCCTTCATTAATTCCCTTGCCTGCGTGATACCTATATTGAGAAATTTTTTTCTAGCACAGTGTTATACCTCTGTTTATTTTTAAGGCCAAAATCAGTAAGAGAGATCCCTTCTGGTAGTACTATAGTAAATGGTCCAGCCCAACTGGAATGCAAGATATTCTCTAAGTATTTTTTTCTTTGATGGTTTGTGAGTTGTAGCTAGTCCAAACAAGGATTTTTTATTTTATTTTTTTGAGACTGCTATGCAATTCAGTTTTGAGAGGAGGTTTTCTCTTCTTGTTTTTATTACAATATTGTATCATTATTCTTACTAAGTAAATGAAAACAATCAAGAAGTGTCTAAGGGCACAACAAAAACTAATTTAGTATCCTTTCTAGGGTTTTTGTTATATAAAAGAAAAAGTTCACAAAAATTAATGACAGGTTATGCAGGCTATTAACTTGCTTGTCAGAGACTATCTTAAATTTTTAAAAATATGGAAAACTTAAGACTATCAGGTTAATCTATTTTAATTGCATAGTCTGTTTAGGGATTTGTCGTGGTTTCATTGTGAACCAGACAGAAAAAAAACTATCAATTTGGGTTGCCAAAAGAAAAGAAATTTTGTAATCAAGAGCAAAGCAGGTTTAAACTTGAAAAGGACAGACTTTTATTAACTAATACAAAAAGGAAAGAAGGAGAAGAAAAAAACAACCAACAAACTCTTAGAATTAGAATGAAACCTTTCGAACATTCTTCCTCTATTACCAAAATTTCTCTCACTCTCATTAACAACATACAGAAATTACATTTAGAAACTTTCAGTCAGTTTTTTCAATTCTAGAATAGTCTTTCTTCAATTCTTCTAGAGATTGGAGCATCTTTTACTCGCTATGGAACTAAAAACTGAAACAAAACAAGACAAAACAAACTTTTCATGATAACAGCCGCCCGGAAAATATTTGTATCATGAAAATTCCTCCCATATTCA
>WAAG01079528.1:7327-19099 GCA_013390105.1 Tichodroma muraria
TGGGGAAACCAGAGCAGGAGCGAAGGAGCAGCGGGTGCGGGCACCGCGGCAGCGCGGCTCCAGCAGAGCAGGGAGAGAGCAGGATCCGAATTCCCGGCACACACGGACAGACGGTGCTGGGTCACTCCGAGCTGGGCTCCGGTGGAAAAATCTCCCCACAGAGAGAGAGAGAGCAACAACAGCCTCGCTATCTCCTCCAAGAGAGCAGCTCTCTCCCGCGAGAAGAACAGAAGTGAAGTGTCCCCTGCCCCGGCTGCTACCTTCCCTCTTGATTCTTTGGCCATTTCCTTTGTCTTTCTTGAGTACCCTTAAGTACCCAGTAATTAGTTTCCCTAGCAATGTATGGGGGAAAATTCTGTAAGAAAGAAAACCAACCCCCAACACAGCACTATGGCTTTTTTTTCTGCTCTTGAAAAATCAGGTTTCTCAATAACTAATTATATAGCAGTTTAAAAAAAACCCCAAAACTTACATGCTGAACAGCCTTAAACTGCCTGCAAAAAAAAATTATTGCTAATGAAACAGAGGTACTACAGGGAATGTTGACAGTATGAAAACCACCAGATCAAAGATGTCTTGCTGGCTCCCTCTTCTTGATCATTTTAACTCCCTAGACAGATATGTCATATTGATACTTATATACAAACACACACATTTATAAGATAGGGAAAGACATTAAATATTTCAGCTGAAATACCTCAGAATAATCAGGTATAAGTAAAGAATTCTGAAAAGAAGCAATGTAAACCCCCATGATATCTTACCTGTTTAAGCCAAAATTTGTCTTGGAAGTCCATACAGCTGGCAAACACAGGTGGATACCAGTATGCTCCTCTGAGTCAGAAGTGCTGAAGTAGGCTGAACATAATCACACAATTATAAACCATAGCAAGTTTTATGTTTTGGCATCCCTCTTAAGCTATGGTTACTCACTGCCTCAACAGAGCTGTTGATGCCTCATTTATTTCTGCATTAGGATCAATAATTCCCTTTCAAAAGGCTCTTCTTCCCTTGAAAGTTCAAGGGAAATACTTCTGTAGTTCTTAAAAAAGCCCAGCATTTACAGGAAAAAAGGTGAAGGGAAATTGGAATTTTGTAAACAACAATGAACTCTTTAAAACAGTCACCAAATACTTCTGTAAACCCTATTTACATGAAAACAGATCTGTGGAGATAAGACAGAGCAAGTAAAGAGACCATTACTGACACAGTCTAACACTTCATTTGTTAAACTGCTTTTGAGTGTAATCATTATCTCAAACAGGAAATAATCTTGCACAAAGTAGATCTCATAAACAAGTTTCTAGTATCCCTCACTCAGTAACTGAAAGGAAACAATAAATGTTGTCCCATGAAGCATTGTACTGCTCATGCACACAAATTAGTTTTAAAGCAAACATGACATGGTGATAGATTACACCTGCTTATACCTGAAATGTAGATGACCTTTAGGTTCCTGGAGTTATAAATCTGTGTTTCACTTACTAAAAACGTGCTCTAGATTGATGGTGAAACATGACAGAAGCACTGCAAAGTGAAATTTTCCATTTCAATTTAGACACGTTTTGTTTCCCAATTTACTTACAATTCACATTGATTAAAGAGGACTTTACATCTTGAATATAAACCCCCCTAGACCTGAAAAAGAAAAGTGCACATGGCAAACAAGAGAGGAGGGAACTGGTGTGATTACACAGAAAAGCATGTTGCTCAGTCTCGATAATGGTAGCCGTGGTGCTGTATATTTAGACCATGAAGGCTGCAAGTCAGGCAGTGTTTCTATGGAGAAGTAATTCCTTTAATTAGATCAACTAATATAGCTGGAAAAAATACCGATAGCATCTGTGCACATAAACCTTCTGAGGTCACCATGTGACCAAAAGCTTGTGTGGCACCCTGTCCCATTATAAGCCAGCTTAATAAAAGATGACTACCTTCCTCCACAAACCTCAGCTGATATATATCATTTTACCACACTTAGTCTCTGCAAAGAGATGATAGTGAAAAATCAGGATACTGGTCTAGCAAGATTGATGTACCTTCATAATGGAGAATCTCTCAAGACTGTTACAGCACTTCATCAAAATGTCATGTACAGCAAAAAATCTAGGCCAAACAAAAAAAAGCCTTGATATATCAGAAAGCATTACATTTTCGGGAGCTCCCTAGATTGAGAAAGCAGCACCCTTATGCACTTTTGTTAATTTTGTAATGCAATTCTGTGGAAAAAGACAGCAGGAAGAAATTTAATCCCTGGGGACAGGGAAGAGCTTAAATATCGCAATGGTGTTTGATAATAGAAATTCCTGTATTTCAGGAGCTGTTTCTCTTAGAAAACAAGTAGCAAAAGCTTATTGTTTTGTATCCCAAAGCATGGGAGAGGAAGTTAGCCAGCAATCATCATGAACAAATGAAAAGATATGGTATTTCACCCGAGGAAGCAGAAATTATGTAAATTCAAGGTACTGACACTGACTGTCTCCTGAATTAGCTTTAAAAATCAGCTCTTCAAGAAAGTGTTAAAAAGCAGTGAAAAGGTCTCAGTGAGGTACCAGTCCTCAGCTGACTCCTTGGCTTTCACCACTAGGGGTTCTCCAAGAAAAAAAGTTGTACAAGAACATGCTAGGCAATTTAGGTCCCT
The DNA here is from genome assembly GCA_013390105.1 of Tichodroma muraria. Taxonomy (NCBI): domain Eukaryota; kingdom Metazoa; phylum Chordata; class Aves; order Passeriformes; family Sittidae; genus Tichodroma; species Tichodroma muraria. The sequence goes on from WAAG01079528.1 coordinate 9,969, forward strand.
TGATTTTCTTTTACAATACAAGGTTTAAAATTCTGCTTAAGAAATGCATTCTCATAAATCAGTTGCACATCAGACTTAAATGAGTAACTCTGCAACAGGCATAAGGCACTCCAGGCATTCTACATTTCAGCCACCTTCAGGCATCTAAAAAGATGACATCTAAGCTAATGAATCCAGATTCAGGAAGCCATGAACATCTAAAAAGTAATTTATTGTACACTGGAAGAAGGTGACTTTAGAGACCTAATTTTCAAGTTAGAGTTCCTCAGTTTAGTAGTTAGATTATCTCTTGTCTACCCTGCTTGGTATGTGGTCACAAAGAAAATTATTACTAAGTATTCAGATCCTGAAGATGTTATTTAGGAATGTGGTTCAACGTTGGTGAAAAAGGGCAATGCTTTATGTAAGTCAGATGCAGTGGCCCAGCCTATGAAATGCAGTACACAGTAAACTGTTAGTGACCATATTTTCTTAGCAGATCAGTCCAATCCTATTAAGCAGACCCCTGTAGCAATCAGGAGATGTGCAGTTTTATAATGGGAGAGTTTTCCAGAGAAAAATTAGAATTACTTTTTCCCAGCAGTACCCAAACATAAAAGGATTTTGACTGTTGAGGATGATGGTAGAGAAAAGAAAACAAACCACCTCCCACCTATAAACCAAGAAAGAATGCACATGCTCAGCTCTGATAAATAACAACTTTAGAAGGATTTAACATACTGTTTTAATGATCAAACTGTGGAATCCATTACATCATGCGTTCCTTGAACCTGATAACACCTTGTCAATTTCCTCTAGATCACTCTTACCAATTTCTATGCGAGGTAGAAGTCCCTAAACAACCAAAATGGTTGTTTCTACTGAATAAAAGTAGTGGAAAAAAGACAAAAAAAAATGCACAGCAGCTTATTTTATTCAGTATCTCTCTCACATTCTCAAAAGGTTCATGGGAAGGAAAGCACATATCTGTAACCAGTATCCCCCACTGTTACTAACAGCATTTTGTAAGTCAAGCCACCACTCTCTGTGTCTGAGCAGAGAATTCATTCCCTTCCTTCCCTTTTCAGGTCCCAAAAGTTCAGTGAATCAAGCAGACAAACCAGAGAGATTTCTATTTCCCCTCCCGACCGACCTCAATGTTGCTGGGTGCCACGACAATTCCTCCTTTCCCTGCCAGTCCTGGAGGCCCCAGGCGCCTGGCCAGGGAGGTGCTGTTGTTGACTCTGAGGGAAGCCTAACAGCACACAGAGCTGTCTGTAAAATCAGCTAGTCCTGAGTGAAGTACTTGAACCCAAACTGCTGCTGGACTGCGAGACTTAACCTCCCCATGACCAGGGATGCCTCCACCATTGGAGGTTTGAGGGAGTCACTTGTATTCTTGTATGTGAATGTGAGTCTAGATTATGGTTATTATATTGATACAGCAAACTGCATATTAAGGTCTGATTCGACCTGCAGAGGGTCCAGGTGATTAGAAATTGTAAGATTAGTTGCATTGCAAGTGCTGTATTATGCAAATATAAATTGTATTACATTGCTTCTAGAAATCCTGTGCCAAGCTAATTGTAAATTCCGTTCCATACTAATCATAGTAACCTGTGAAGAAAATAAAGCTTTAATTATAACTGCAGGTTATTGTCATCATTATTATGCCCAGGATCCTTAAAAGAACCTGTCTGTCCCCTTTGTGTCATATGACGGAACAGAAGGAAAATGAGCTTGAAGAACCAGAACAAACAAGCTTGTGCACTTCTAACATTCACATTAACTGAAATGAGGTCTTTGAATTCCAAATTAAGAACACTGTTTATACAGCTCCTTAGACACAGCAGTTAGATTTGCCTGAATTGTCAGCATTTCAGGATCAGACACAAATTGTGCCTTCCGGGACAGCAGTTTGTGCCTTTGAGTCTTTACATTTTTAACTGAAGATAATGTGTTAGGTGGCTCACCATGAAAAGTTTTCTTGTACACACAGTGCTAACGGGGGACTACAGAGGCTGTAGCCACACAATGTGCAACCAGAAAAACTTCATTGTAGCAACACTGACACTCTCCAGCAACACCCGTAAAGGTCTCTCATACATTACAAGACGAATATGACTAACTGAGAGTCCAAGACTAGAAGATATCTTTATCTGATCTTTGAGATGCCCTAAAACCAAGCAGATGTGTAATATTTCAAACCGAGGCACAAACTCAAGCTATTATTACCTAGAAGCTTAAATTGAAGTTACTTTTCTTTTTATCTTTCACAGCAAATTTTCCTGACCTTTACTGAAAAAGCAGGTATTGATGCTTTCCAGGACCGTATTGTTCTTGCTTAGCAAAGCCCCACTCACATTGTATAAATTGTTGAAAGTAATTTAAAAGTAATGAAAAACAAACACAAAATTTTGGCTAAATGGCATGACTTTGTGTGCAAATAAAAAGGCAAAAGAAAATAGTTAAGACTTGCATTAGCAAGGAGAGCAGTACATTCAGCTGCTGAAACTGGATAGATGTGGCCGAAGTTTTGACCTTTTGAGAAAAAGAAAAAAACAAACCACAAAACAAACTGAAGTTTTTCCCCAGAATGGGGCTAAGAGGTGAGGAGAAAGAGAAGGAGAGAAAGAAATCTCGCTTTGGAATTTTAAGGTCCTTTTCAAATATTCTAAAGTCTAAATGACAGTTGAAGTATCCACGTTTTGACAAAGACCCAGAGTGAATAAACCCAAACACTTCCCACTCACCACAAAAACATGCCCCCACTAAAGTCTTTGGCCTATGTTCTCCTGTAGGAAGATACTACCCAGATTCTCAGTCCAAGTAAACTGCATTATGGATACTGATACCCCTGAGGAACTACTTTAAACACAGTCTCTAATACATAAATTTCTTCAGCGTTAGACTAAATCACTTAGTGCTTAGAAAAGAATGACACACCTTTCCTCCAGCCAAGGACTCCAAACTGAATGACTCAGGAATTGAAAAGGATGGAGTTCACAGCAAAGAAAACTTACGGAATATTATTTGGGGGCAGAAAACAGTTAGAGGAGAAACGTAACAAAGGAACTGAAAGATGAATGTATGACACTTTTACCTTGCCAAAATCAGAAGGGCTTCTGTTACATAATGTAAACATGCACATGCATTCTTTTTCCTCTACCAAAATCTATTTTTTTAGTAAGTACAAAATTCTTTTCAATTTATTTTAAACTTTTTATATCTGTTTCTGAATTCTGCCACTGAATTGCCAAACATAACATATAAAATATTTTTTGCCTGTTAAGCTAAGATGAATATGCAAAAATTAAGGTCAGAAGTAGTTGAGTGACAAAAAACCAAAAAAAACCCTAACAAAAATAATAAAAAAAAAACAAAAAACCACCAAAACCCAAAGACAAAAGCTCTTTTGATGTCTTAAGGTAAATAAAAATATTTATGAAACTTGTCACAATATTTGGAACTGTTTTTTTGCATTAGGATATGACAGACTGATTAGTCAGACAATTTATGCAAAAAGAAAATAGAATCACAGCAGGTTCTTCAAATGTATCTATAAAATGTTAGCAAAGCATTTTTTCTGTGTTGACTTGCAGCTTACATGTGTATGACATGCTCCTGAATTTTACTGTAATCAACAAAGAGAAATTAGCTAGGAAAACGAAAGTGAAAGAGCACTGTGAGAAGTTATCATAAAAAGATGATGATACAATCTTGTAAGAGGAGAACACCAAAGTAGGAACAGATTCAGCAGATCAATAAAATGGATCTCATCGAATACAAAGTAAGCTATAATAAATTAATAAATTAGACAGTAGACGTCCTGTAAGTGGAAACACTGCATTTTTCTGCAGAAAAAGTAAGAGGAATAGTCATTTGACTGACAGGTTAACAACACAAGCCTTTAGACCAAAGCAAGTACTTTTTGTCTCAAGGGTATGTAAGGCTTTAAAGCAAGGCCCTAAGTACTGGGCTTTGAAGCTGTAAAGATGAACCCTGCCTGTGCAACTAGTAATTGTCCTCTGTGCCTGGGCTCTGGCATACTAAATTGGACAAGACAATCAAGCAGATATAATATATCTACAGTTAATCTGATAGAAATGTGACTAAGACAAACCAATGCATTTTTAGGGCTATGGTAGCAGTCTTTTACAAACTGCAAAATGTCAGATTTCAGCATGTAGGAGCTTAATCTTTGCACAGGAGAACAATCAGCACCAATTCAAAGGAACAGAGATGCAGAGTAATTGGTTTGGTGAAGGCTAACCTATATGGAAGACAGAACAGAAGACAAATTTTTAGTAACTCTTCATTACTAGCTATCATTTGAAATCATCAAAGTAATGTAACATTTTAAATAATGCTAATCAATCTCAAAAATTGAGCTAGTTATGTATTTTTGTTCTTGCTCTGCACTTGTCAGAAAGCTTAGCACGACTTTTAAAACCTCGTATTACCTTTCCTGCCAGTGGAATTGCTGAGCTAGTAATACAAATGCCCAGAATGCCACACTGCTAATCTAACAACTTGGGCCTCGTATTTGAGATCTGGTTTAATAAGCATATTTTGTTTCCAGTCTTTTGAGTCAAAAGAACAGGTTTAGATTTGTACAGTTTATTTTCTTTAGAAAAAAACCCAAAACCAAACCAAAATCCAAACTAATACAAAAAACATCATTCAATCCAGTAATCTGTCCATACAATTGGATTCAATTTTTCATTCCTATCTCTTGCCTTAAAGGACAAAAAGCAAACAAATTCCCACCTTTTCAATGTGGAAGTTAAATTACTAGACTGTGCTTTCTGTCTTCTTGACATTATAACCCAATTCTAGATGACTACTTCTACTTGATTTAGTAGTCTGAGGATGATAGTGTAGAATGACTGAGTGCTTTGGCTGCTATCCTTTTACCTAAGAACACATAGAGTCCTTAGCTATTTTAGAAAACAGTATGTTGTTTAAAAAGAATCAGCAATGTGGCAATGTGACATCATAACTCAAACTAAACTCAAACAAAAGGTAATCAGTAGCCTCAAAAAAAGGCTGTTGTTTCCCCATATTAATTAATTTTGTTCTGTTAATGCTCTTTCAGGAGTTGAATAAAATTGACAAGGAAAGTTGGCACACACCTTTCCCAAACTGTTTTTGTAAGCCTCAGTCAGAATCACGAAGTCTTTATCAGGGACTCTCTGTAATGCCTTGAAGCCACTGACATGATATGGACCATAAAAAGATAGCAGGCAAAATATATCTGAGCCTTGAGGACATGCTGAAGGTGGCTATACATTCCAACAGTCTCAGGGGGCTAAGTTTACTTAAAAGACTGATCTGATCAGCTGTGCTCAAAATCAGGTATACTAAGACTGCAATTTTAGTACAATTTGTTAATTTGTTTAAAACAGAACAATTTGTGGGTTTTGGCTCTCATTGCTGTGGAGATTTTTTCCATTCAAATTATATGAAAAGAAATCTGAATTAATTTTCTTTCTTGGTTTCTTTCTTTCATGGCAGAAGACAAAAGCAAAGCAAACATTCTTCCCTTTTTGTGATTAAAAGTATCATATTTGGTGAAGATGTTGGAGTATAATTTTATATATGAAATATCCCGCAAAACAACTGGCCCAAGGGAGCCTCCTTAAACTAAAGAGGTGTGACATAAAGACAATTTCAAATGAAAGTCTTTCTGGGTAACAGACAGACATTTTCGAGTTAGTCTGGGTAAAATGTAAGCGTGGTTTTTACGGGTGCCTCTAGGTGGTGCTAACGCTATTCCAGTGGTTAAAATCACAGTTTTAAGAAATATTTCAAGCACCAGCGAAGAACTTCTGCCTACAGCTTTTGAGTAGAGGGAGATGCATCTATGCAACAGACTGCGTATTGATGCTTTGCAGCTAAGGAGAATTCACACAATTAATTTCTGATAAATGAATCAAATAACATTTAAAGGTCTTGCTCGAACCCACTGAAGCTTATTGTTTCAGAAATGGAGTTAAAAGCCCATCTTTAAGCAAATGTCAAATCAAAGAGCTGCAGCATGCTGGATATTAGTTTGCTTACTATTTGGAGCACCATCTTACACAAGCACTAATCCAATTACTGAGCTCACGTTTATACCATATTACAGCTTGCAGTTTTGATTTTGCCTGAAAGTAGCATAGAGTATTTCTCATGTTGTAGGATCCGTGGCACTAGAGTCCGGTTCTATCCACTAACATTTTTAAGGCCTTTGGGAAAGCAAGCCCTTGTAAGCCTTTAAGTATTTCGATGAAAAAGCAAAGCAAAGCTTTCTACTGGAAGAGATTTTTTCACAGTGTGCAGAAAATAGAAGCCTTTTATGCCTACGGTAAAACAGACTCTGTTCTTCCATACTAAATAAGACATGATTATTCATTCAGACATGTTTCCTTTGGACTATAGTGTAAAATTTCTACATAGTTCAGGATGATGTTTCGTCCTCCTGCCTCATTCACACATGCTTCCCTTGGCAGCCTAGGATACTTGGCATTCTGATGCTTACTTAATGGCTTTTGGATACCAAAAAGTGGGAACTGGCTTCTGAGTCACTGTTGTTGACTGATGATTTTCTTTTTTAGCATTACAGTTTCCAGTTGAGGCAAAGTTCAGAGACAGGTTGTCCTGTAACTCGCCTCAATGCTTTATTAAATTAAAAGGAAATCTATTCAAAGCAGTGTCTCATTTGTGAGATGGCAGGTGGGCTGCACAGCCTGGTGAGAGAGGAGACAGCTGGGTGGTAGTGATGTGCCTTAAACTGACCTCGATCCAGCGCCAGCCGGGAAATGCTTTGTACTTGGTGCTGTGCCTGGTGGAGTGCAGCATGAACAGGCTGTGAACCTGCTCCCTTTCTGGTACACGTCTGTTTCAGGCTGGGTCACAAAATGACCTTATGGATTCACCAGGGAACTTGGCAGTGGAGTGTTGTCAGGGGAAGTTTTGGTTTCACTGTGGTCAATACAGTAAAATCCCACAAATTTCTCCAAATTTAATCAGTAAGTTTTATTTAACCGTGGGTAACCAACTCTGTTGACCTACAAATTGAGTGTGAAAGTGTTTGTATGGCTGAAAACAACAGACATGAACTTAAGAAAGTTCAGAGAAACTCTGGGAATGTATTTCTGGGCAAAATGAGAAATTTCTCATTTTCCTGAAGCCCCAGCATGGGGTGGGTGCAGGCGAGGGATGCTGGCATGCATATGGTCTGCAGCTGAGGCCACTCCAGCAGTAATGTTTGTCTCATTTCCTACAGCAGATGATTCCTGTGATTTTGTGAATACTGAAGAGACAATAAAGGAAAATTATTATAACCAGAAGAACAAGTATTTAGTTTTGCTGTGGCGGGGCTCATTCACTTAAACTTGCCTCTTCCTTTGCTTTTCTTGACTCTATTATTTTCAAAAGTATGTTGTCGTAGGGCATCCTATCCATTCCACCACACATTTGTCATCCCTTAGGAATTTTTTTTGGATTAGGTGTTGTGCACTGTTGGAACAACAAAAAGACTCAAGGACAGACAGTGCCTTGCAGGGTTGATCCTTTAATTTGTAGTGCAACACAGACATGTGCAATCAGCATGGGTCTGAGTGTGGGGAGCTAACCACATAGGTAATACAAATTACTCACTGCTTATGGGTAATTAACCTGCTAATTATTCACAAAACATTTTGCTCTGTGGCAGTCTTGGAAGTTGACAGGAATCACCCAAGCTGAAAGAAACCTTTAAAAAATCTTTTTACCGTTGCCTCACTTCATGTCAAATCACATAATCTCTCAGAAGAACATTTTTGTATATACAATGAGGTAATAGTGAAAAAAGAAACTCCTTCTTTCCACATGAATGCCGACTGTCATTTCAAGTAACCAGAGATACCCATCTATGTGAAACATAAAGGGATACAAAGAATGTGCCTTTGAAGACCCTGTACCTGTTCGTATTTCAGATTTTAGTATTTGGATAAATTTTAGATAAGGTCTCTTTTAGATAACACCTAAAACTTAAATTGTGATTCTAACCTTTTATTTCTCAACATTATTTTTTTTAAATTAAATTAGAGAATTTCTTAATGTTTGCATTTTCTCTAGACATTTTTTGCTCATAATATTCTACAAAGGGTAACCTGTATGCCTTCTATCAGTAAATCTTAATACAAAAATGATGGTGAGTACCTGAATCTTCTACAGTAATAAACAAGGTAAGTACAGAGCTTCACCAAATATTGTGAGCTACACTGTGTTCCTGGGTGTGGGATCTTTGAGGCTGTTTGGGCAGTCAGGTCTTGTTTTCATAGGACTTCAGACTATGGTGGAGACAGCTGCTTGCAGTGGTACAGGGATTGCTGGAGCTTCAATTTGTCCTCCATCTCAAGAGGAGATAGACTTCTGCCCATCATAACCATCTCCCTTCTCCTCTCTGCTGGGATACAAACACTTAAAAACAGAGCTCCCTGGTAGCTTTTTTTAAAATTAAGGACACCCTAACCCACCAGACCTTTTCCGTTACTTTCCCAGAATTGCCATGTTTTCTCCCTACACTGCTCCAGTATGGAGTACTTTCTCTAGTCCTATAGCATTTTAGTAGAAAGAAGGAGCAGTGATGGGCTGTTTAGAAACCCCCACCTTTAGGTTTATAAAGTAGATGGCATTATTATCTCAAATATGACACTGCTTGAAAAATAGCTGTGCTATGAAAAACTCCATTCTTTCCCTTCAATGACAGGATGTGACTATCTCTGAAGGTTTCTAGACACTGAAATGGTGTATGCACTGTAACTGAGCTATAAGGATAACACAAAAGCTCCTTTCCAAAAGGGCAAGCAGAGGACAGGGCAAAAGCCTTATAAGATTTGTTAGTTCATACTAAACCATTTGTCCATCATTCTTTTGTTGCCTTTGAAAATGGCTATTGTTCTGATGTGCAGGAGTAGCAGCACTCTTATCACAATGCCCTTGAGCAGTTGTGAGTTGCAGTGAATTGCCAGCCACAGGGAGAAAAAACATCTTTCAAGACTCTGCTCATTCTGTTACTTGTGGCAGTGTGAAAAGTACCAAAATTAGACAAAGTATCCTGAATTTGTTGGAAGCATGTGCCTGCCTTATGGTTTTGGTATATCAGGGCAGTGATGGGAATCATA
>WAAG01079532.1:9143-19600 GCA_013390105.1 Tichodroma muraria
TTCTTTGCTGTGTAGAGTGGGGGGGTGGGGGAAGGAGGGGAAATGGAAAGAAACAAAACACCTGGAAAAACTGAAGCTTAGAGAACAACAAAGATTAATTTCTCCAGTATGCCCACATCGAGGAGGCCTTTCTTTCCCTTTGGCCACAGGGGCTGCTAGCTGTATGTTGCTTTCTCAGATCAAGTCTGGATTTTCCCAAATGGCAATGCACTGGAGTCACATGCTAACAGCAACCAAAACCCAACAGCCATAGCACAGTACAACCATCTATTTATTTATTTATTATAAGTGTGTGGTTTTTTTATAGCTGGCCACAGCTACCAGCTGGTACCCAGGGAGGCCTAAAACACTATTTTTCACCTACAGAGCCTTCCATGGTTTGGAACCTAANAGGGGCTGTTACTTTAAGAATTTACTCCAACATCATTTTCAAGGAAAGGAAGAGGTAGGATAAATTAAGACTCTGTAGGCTGGGAAGTAGCAACCTATTTTAGTGTGATTCAACAGCCCAGTGCACAAAACCCCACTAAGACTTACTCTTGTTGTTTGGTTAATCTTGATTTTTTCCCTTAGTAATATAGCCTGTGCCTTTGTCCCAGGGTCGAGATTCAGGTGAGATTAACAGAATTCCCTTCATTTTAAAATCTTTCCACATGGTGAGAAAAAAGATGGTTTAACCAAGTGCTGAGGCTTGTTTTCTAACCTTTAAAATCAGAATCATATTACAGTATGAGTTTCAGTATTCCCCATTGATTTCTGTTGGTTACCAAAACTGTTTAACTGAAACATTAGTATTTTTCCATATTGATGCTTTTCACATGGAGATCTCAGAGCGCCAGACTTAGGCTTCCCAGAAAGCCTAGCTTCCCATTGCAGCATCTCAGTCCTTCAGAAACGTACTTCTCATGCCATCTGTGTGGTAACAAATTTAGAAAAATGAGTAGTATCTTGGCAGTCTTAGCAAAATGTGCTCAGGATGCAGAGGAGGGTGGTGGGGGGTTCCTACCAAATAGGGCATTCACTATCTGAGTCAGAGGTGATGACAGCATCTAAGCAGGGGGCTGTTTTCTAAGAAATATGCCATTAATTTTGTAGAGCCTGACATAACTGTGCTGCAGTTCAGCTGAAGCCATCCCCTTCAGTCCTGCTGATGGCCTTGTCAGTACAGAGCCTCCAGGTCTGCAGCTCACCTTGTCCTCTGCACCTTCCCACATGCACTGCAACAAGCTACTTAAAATAAAAGATTCTATAAGAACATCCCAAAACTAGTCTCTTCAAAACCAGCGGCCATTTTATGAATGACCAATGTGAATTATCCTATCTGTAAAATACAGGTAATCCTGCCTTTTTATTTCCCAATGCAAGTGCAGATCACTGACATTTGAGAAGTCTCTTGAAAATTGTAGGAGATCATAACATCAATAACAGCATGCCATGAGATGCAATGTTATTACAATAATAATGGCACTCATTTCAGACTCCTGCATTTTTCAGGTCATCAACCAAAAACATTAGCAAAACACAACCCTTCAGGAGATGAAAAATCTTTGCAGTGTAATGCAAGCTGTTTCATTCAATTTATTTATTCTCCCCTATGCTGTGCAGTGCCTGCTACCATCCCTCCAACTACCAAGAGAATTTTGAGTGCCCCTTCCCACATAAAAAGATTAGGCCCTCTGATGAAACGAAAGGGAAATCTGAGAACAGTGACCAGAGTCTTACATTCCTGCAGTCTTGCACTTTTTCTATTTTTTTTTTCCCCTTTAATTCTTGACCTGCAGTCTTCATCAATGATGTCAACGTTGAAACCACAGGGACAAGCCATGCAGATCAGACTCAAACCTAAAGGAAATTAGCTCAGCTAAGCTACTGCAGGCCCAGTAGGACATCTAGTACCTCCCAGCTGTGCCTCCCTTCAGGGAAGAAGAGAGGAGATAGCTGAGCAGCTTTCAGCAGCCCTCATCACCAAGCCAGAAGTGGTAAGAGCAGTATACAAGAGCTCTGCGTGGTTCTGCTGTGGCAAAAGGCAAACACTGCCTACTTTGCAAGCTGAGCTCTCTGTGTTGAAAGGGATGAGAGCTCCCCAGCAAGAGCCTTCCACATCTTCTAGAGCAGAAAGAATTTTGCTTTGATCTTGAGAACAACTGCTGAGACCTGTGAACATTTCTCCCGTCTCTTCTGCTCTGCCTGCTGATTTTGTCATTTTGTCTCATTATTCCATCCCTCCTTTCCTTCCTCCAGATTAAGGGTAGCAGATGATGGGTGGGGTAGACAAGGAGCCGAAAAGCAAAAGGAAAGCCTTGCTCTTGCCTTTAGGGCAAAAAATAAAAGTGCTCTGTGTATGTGACCTACATGTCAGGTACTTCCTACTGTTCCTACTTGGACTTCCCTCTCCCTCTCGCCGTTTTTAACATTTGAGGTTAAAGTCTACAGAAAAGAATGTTCCAAACTTCAAAGTTAAATGCAAAGGTGGTATTGACAGCACAAAGTTGTGTGAACATACATGCAAAAACCTGATCCCCTCTTCTTCCTTCCCTTGCTTTCAACCTAGGATGCTTCCTTGGTGGGAAGCATCAACAGGAAATTCAAGAGAGCACACCAAAAGCTATTTTTTTTTCCTTTCTTCTTTAGGGTGCTTTTAATATAGTAAACACTATAGAAACAAAAGCAAGTCTTACGGGACTAGGAGGCCACTTTTCCCTATTATTAGCAGAGAACCCTGGCTGTTGGAATGGATGATATGCTAATTTTATGGCACAGTCACTCAAGGGAGGGCATAGCAAAGTCTCCCATGGTACAGGGCACATAGTTTACAATGGGCATGGTTAGAATTAAATTATTTGTTACAGGCCTTGCAAAGATGCTTCTCCAAAGCAAACACACTATGAAATACATTTTTTTTCTAATCACATCAGAAAAACTTCAGTTCATAAAGCACACTTTCTGAGCTGTTACAGACAACAGCTGCACAGATGTTTGAAGGAGGAGCTGGCAAAATTAAAAAAAAAAAACCAAACAAAAACCGAGAAACAAAACCAAAAAAAACCCTAAAATAGGCCTCAGAGATTTAATGTCCTATAAAATAGCTCTCTACAAGCTGTTTAAATGCCCTTTACTTCAAGCAATACTCCCAAGATTGTAGAGAGTTTCAGGGCAATACTTGCAGCAAGAACTCCTTGTGTTCCCTCTGCTTAGGGGGCTCCACAAACACACCATAAGATTTATGCTTTTCCCTTTCAAAATAACCTCACGTAGTCGTCTGCAAAAATTAATTTATATAAGCATACAGAAGAAAGGAACACGTTAGCTCAGGCTGTTGGGTTTCGGTGGGTTTTTTTCCAGGTTGTTTTCGGTGAGGGCGGGCTGGGGGAGCAATCACTGATTTGTACGATCAATCTGCTCACTCACAGCCTCAGCTTGCACACTAGCACCACCTCTGTCTCACACACACGTTCCTCCCCATCTTTCCCTCTCTCCCTCCCCCCACAGCCACGCCGGAACGCGTCGAGTTGGCTGTGCAATGTCGCTGATTAAAATCTGCCAGTAGTGAGACAGCCCATTATACAGCCTACAAGGGGACAGTGCAATTATGAATACAATAATTAACCAATGCATAATAAGCACACACTGCTTATTTTACCACTTAACCACTAAGTATACCACTGTGGTATTTTACCACATACCACTTTTCTTTCCATATACAGAAAGTTTCAATTACCATGCAGGTTTCACTGTCACGACAATCTTCAGTTCCCAGTAGCTGCTCCCCTACCCTGCAGCATCAACAAAGACAAGCTCACTGTGTTAGAGCCTGCATTAATCTGCAAACCCACCCAAATACTGCTAAAATGATTAATTTTGCAGGTAGAGGTTCTCAGAAGAAAATGCCATAGTTAGTGCCACAGCTACTAGGCTGTCACAATTTTCCTTTCAAACTATTTTTTTTCAGAGGCTCAGCTGTAAAGCGTACTCAAAGCTGTGAGCTGACAGACTGGTTTGAATCTTAAGAACATATTTCATTTTAATAGCTTTATTTTTAAATTGTTTCAACTCTTGGAATTAATGGAGACTTAAAAAAAGAAATGAGACTGACAAAAATGCAAAGTAGAATATTTTCCCCTTTTTTACCTGTCTTTTAACATCAGGCTATATTTATTTTCAAGAAACTCAATAGTACCCAATAACAGGACTGCACACCTATTCCCCTCTTCAGTGTCCATCCTCTTCATCACCACGTTCTGCCCAAATGGAAGAACAGAAGTACTTTGTCCCAGAGATGAGCTTCCCTGTTACCTCTCTGCTAAGCCATTTGAGGCTGCACTGATTATACCTGGAGGTGAGTAATCACCAGAAGTCTTCGTTGCACTGCCACAGGCACAGAAGACAATTATGTGCTCTTCCTGACCCAAGGGTCAGTGTTTATTGCAGACTTGTTATATGCAGGGACTGACCATAAGGTTGTAGAGCTCTTCATTTGGCTCGGGAGCTGCTGTCTGAAGACACTAATAAATATATATATATATATAAAAATATTAATACTTTGTAATGGGCCACAAAGGGGAAGACATGGCTTTATTCTGCCAACATGCAGAGGATCAAGGGTTTTTCCTTGAAGCCACTAACAACCTGAACAGGAGAATTACAGTAATTCCACTAAAACCACACCGAATCCAAGGGACTGGCTGATTGCACGTTGTTACCCTTCCCATTTCCCTCGAAAATGCAGCTGGCACAACCCTACAAACAAGACTTCAACCAGCTACGCGAGGAGGTCCAGCTTAAAGAATGGTCTTAGAGCAGCCACGTGCAGAGAGCGGGTACATTTCTCATGAGACTTCTCAACATTTTGAAACCTAAATACTCAACATGGAGCAGTTTCTAAAGGGAAGTCAAAAATAGCAGTTAGCATGTGAAACAGAGCTGAAACTCATGTTGCTCACACCAGTCCATTTTAGTGCAAAGCATTTCACAGCAAACAACAGCAAGATTCTCCATTAAAACCCTGCACTGCTCTAAGCCATGAGGTCACTGTTAGGGCCCAAACACTGTTGTCATGACATCAATTAGCAAACACTTTGCCTATGCCAATGCCATTATTAATACCTTGAAATACTAATCTCTATTACTAATTAACAGTCAAATGCAGTAAATAATTATTCATGTATTAGGAATGTATTACTGAATTCAATTACACATTGAGAGCCGTGACTTAGGAATCCTTCCCACATCACCACTTGTGCCAGAAAATATCCTTAAAAATTCAGTACCATTTAAAAGGCTTTTCATAACCAAGACACCTCCAGTAAGCCCTAAAGACACCTCTAAAGCCCTGGCTCTGCAAGCCAGACAGGAGTCCGTCTCTATGTCTAACTGTGTCTCAGCTGCCATTTCCAAATGCAGCAGCCACACTTAACAGCTACAGTTATTATACAGAAATTTACTAATTCATCAGTGAGAATACAGATGAATTTATTATACAGAAATTTAGTAATTCATCAATGAGAATGCCAATGCTTTACTGGAAATTCAGATTCTCCCTACAACTAAGCCTGGCAACACAAGGAAGGATGCAGACGCCTGTGTGTTTTGAAAACTGTAAATGTTATTCTGAACACAAAATATTGATTGCTTCAAGGAGATTACTGGCCTTCTGTTTGAACATAGCACAAAAACTAGTGAATATGCATTTTGAGAAAGATTTCACTTCTACATTCATTAAGAGCCTTGATATTTAGGTATTTCAGAGGAAAAATTGGGATGCAGTGAGAATCAAGATGACTGATGAGCAGTACTTACAGGAAATGTTATTTATATTGCATGATGCTAAACCAACTCGGTTAAACCCACAGTTTAGCAGTGATAGCTGTAATTCTGTGCACATACATCCAGACTAAGTACCTGCATTTTCTCATGCAAACACACACATAAACTGGTGTGTACGCTCTGGATTAAAAAACCAACAGTCAGCAAACAAAGAGTATTAAATACCATACCTTTGAGTCATAATCTTATAGGCATCTGGCAGATAACAGCGGATATTCTCCATCTGAGCAGGATCAGAGTCACAGATTTTATCATCAGTCCTGCCGTAGTTGGCACTTTCGATCATGATAACATCTGTTCCCGGGCAGCGCAGCTCGATGGGGTAACTCTCGCAGGACAGCTCCCTTCGGACCACAGCCATGGGCACTGGGGCACGGCTGAAAGCTGCAAGGATTAACACAGAAACACAGTCAACACTGACTTGCCACACTGAGGCTAAAGTTACAAGCGGAATCACGTTCAGCAGCAGGTTTTACCCGTATGCTGTGCTGAGATAGTTTCGGTACCATTCAGATAAGATCTGCAGAAACGGGGTCTGGTCACTGGCTTGCTGGCTGCTCAGAGAAATCCCTTCTCCACTCATTTCCCCCATTTTAAAAACAAGCTATAGATCCCTTTTATATAGGGCTTTAGAAATCCCTTACTGAAACAGGTAAATAGCAACTATGGCGTTGTTACTATTTCTACTTACCAGGTGAAAAACTAGTTGGCTTTGATATATAAAATTACAGTCCTGCATTGTACTCGAACAAGCAAAGAAAATTTTATGACAACAAGCAATCCAAGCACCGGAATCCCACCTGCTCAGCAAGATTGCACCTGTCCTACAGCAGATGTAATAACATCTGTATTGCTCCTGGTCCTTTTCTTAACTCTTAGAGAAAGTGATCCTAATGGCTTTTGCTGTAGCCTGCAGCATGCCAGGGGATGGCCTGCAGGTTCTGGCAGTCACCCCAAAGTTTGGTCCCTGCAGTGATACTTTCCATGGAAAGGCCAATTTATGGGACACCAGATGATTTAAGCTCAGTATTAGCTTTGCATTGGCTCTGCCTAGATGGTCAAATAGCTGGCAAACACTTGTGAAATTAAAGAGCTCTCAGAAATCTTACCTGTTTTAAAAGAAATCCAGGCTACAGTTTGCAAAAGAAAAAAAAAGAAACACACTTTGAGATGCCTTGAAAACAAAGCCCTAAAGTATTAGTAAACAGTGTCACTTGACAACAAGCAATTGTACTTCCCATCTTTACAGCCTCTTTGATCCAAAGATCTTAAACAGCTTGACGAACGTGAATATATTAATCCCCAAATATCCATATGAAGTAGCTACACATTGTATTTCACATCTCAGCTGCAGAAAGGTTTTGCAGCTTCCAGAAGGTCTCATGAGAAATCCATGGTGATGCTAGGAATCACGTACTTGTTTCCCAGACTAGCACACACCACTCACAAGCTGAAATAAAAGCCAACTCCATTCCTCCTTTATTCCACAAGAATGAAAATTCACCCACACAAGAAAGATTTCCAGATATAGGCATGATGTGCCCTCCCAGCTACATTTGTACACTTCCAACCACAAAATTCAACATACAACCCAAGCCTGTCTCTATGTGATGATGAGAGAGACTTAAGCCTCCAGTAAATCCATCCATGGCCAGGTAATCCATCTGATACCAGGTATCTTTCAACAACTCCCTTTCTTCCTGGCCCCATTATAAAACTACCAAAATACCGTCCCTCTAAACCAAAAATCCCGTCCAATGTTCTGCTGGTTTGTTCCATAAAAATTCCCCACGGTACATGCACACCAAGTTTGCTTATGGAAAATAAGAATATATTGATGTTTCTCAGAATACCATTTTGACTGTATCAAGGCTGCCCTGTCAGGCAGCAACCCAACACATTGGCTTCCATTCCATTCCTTTGGAATCCTTCTATTATTGTCAGTTGTCTCATTTATGTATCACTGGACAGATTCTCAGATTGTAGTTTCTGTAAATCTGCAGGGATTACTTTGGTATCAGACCCTCCCTGAGGTACCAGAGCTGTGGACTAATTGTCAACCTCCCAAGACAGACATTTGCTTATTCTTGAATAATAGCTTGCACAATTAGCACAGCTTTAGGGTTAGGATCTTCTGAGATGTCCTCCTTCCCTGAGATCAGAGAGTTTTGCCCTGGGCTCATATTGCACCGCATATTTGTGTAATGCAATAAATTCTCACTGCCACCAACTTCTCCTATTTCAAGAGGAGGAAAATGAGGAGGGCAAGCATGAACCTCTAAGGTACACTGCCTCATTCTTACCCTTAGCTTGATACCACTAGTCAACAAGGTGAGTGGAGGAAGGATGGGACAATATTAGAGACAACATTTGTTAGAAGACGTAAGCCAGACAGAAAGGCAGAGTCAGCAGAGCCCAGCAATTTTAGCCTGCCCTACAAACAACTTGAAGAGGTATTACGTTTTCTTACAGGGCTCTGTCCACAGGAGCCTGCAGCAGGCCCTGCTCTGTCAAACACTGGACTCTATGGCAGAAGGCCAGTGATGACCAAAAAACTCCTGATGCCAGGATTCTGATTTTGGCAGAGAGCTGTGGTGAGCTCTCCTCTCAAGCCTGTTCTGTGCTAAACCCGAGCAGATTGGTGACATCGGAGGGAGAAGGTTTCTACAGCTTTTGGCAGAAAGCTGAGGCCAAGGGCCCACCCTCCTCCTGCCATGTGCTTAGATGACTCCTGTTAACTGCCAAAAAAATGACAAAATGAGGTTTACAGGCAATATTAGCTGTTTGGAGCTATGGTTTGCTCCAGTCCTTGGGCAATTTGGATCTTTTTCTCTGGAAGGTTAACGCAGGCTATACAAAGGGCAAAGAGAGTTGATAATACTACTTTACTTTTTACAGTTCCCACTACAGAATACAAAACTTCTGAGCCACACGATTCAGAAAGTATATTTTTGCTGTCAATTCCCATGTTTTGGTGTTGTTTTCAGTAACTGTTCTATATCAAAGAAAGATACTAAACACATGAGGGCTGAGGAAAACGCTGCTTAAAATCACAAAAATTAAATGCCTGAGAACTCACTCATACAAACCTGGTGCATTTGTCAAACAGCAATACTGTACAAATGCAGCTAATCTTAACTCTTGTGTTATGCTGGAAATAAGACATTAAGAGTTACTAACAGCCAAGTTACAAAACCATTAAAGATACTTCTCTACCTCAAATGAGAACACATTTCTAGTATCATGGGTATGTCTCCCGTGGATGGGACTTTACAGCACTGATCTACTGCATGCATATCAGTTCCAAGGATGCCCTCAAAACACCCCAAACACAAACTGAACATCCCTTCCCCAAAATAACAGCTCATGTTCTGCTCTCCAGTAAAGAATCTCTGGACAGATAGAAACATTTCCAGATTTGGCTTTAAATTTCCTGAAATTCACCTTTTTGCCTTTCACATAATCATTTGACTGCTTGCCACTTACAGACACCTCCTTGTGGTATCATGGAGTCAACATGAACATTTATTTTCTAGACAAAAAGCATAAAAAAATTAATACCCTGGAAAAACTAGAAGCAGCTGAATACTGTAATACAACATGATCTCCTATCGTGCTTTCTCCTAAAGCAATAGGAACATGTTTTCCATCCTGCCATTGTCCACCAAATGACTTGCTCTGCATGGCTTTTTTTTTCCACCCCAGTATCTGCAATAAATACTCTGAAGGGAGATTAGAGTCTCGCTGTTTATCTCCTCCTAAACACATTTTTTGTTGTGTCCCTATATGATAATCTTACTTAATCATTTTTACTGTTTTTTTCTGTAAGGAGCAAAAATGTTTTGCTTTTTGCTGTGAAACAAGATACATCAAAGCCCATCTGTGAAATACACAGCACGATTGTATTAATTCATTAATACACTTCTCTCTTCTTTGAGCAGCTCCCTATCTTTGCAGTCTCTCATTGAGCTCCTTATTTAATCTCCTAAATAAGTGACCTAATTGTTGGCTTGAAGTCAAGAGGAGCTGATGGCTGCTCACTACTTTGAAAAACAGGTGTCTTTTTCCAGGATCCTATGTGCAGACACCATCTAAATACAGAACTTTAAAAGAGTGTTTTTCAAATTCTTTAACGTTTAAATGTGTGCCAACTTGAGTTTTTTAAGTGCAGCCATTTGGTGGAAAATAATCCTCCTGAGCTTCTGCAGGGCAAAGTGAGAGCAGAGGGTGAAAAGGCAACAGATAATGACAGGATTTTATCTGGGCGATTTAGAACTCCTTTGTCTCTGCTAATTTCAGAAGCTGGAAAATTAAGTAAGTCATCAAAATCTTGTGCTTTTTCTCCCCCTCGCTTTTGACCTCAGAACATAATTGCCTCTTGTCATGCCTGCAGGGCACGGGCTTGTAGTTATCACTGTGTGCTTAATCAAATGCCGAAATAGCCTTTAAATTACGTGTCTCCTTGGCTGCTAGAGACTTGTTGAGCTCTGTTACATTTAGAGGCATAATGGTAGTAGATGTACTTTTAAAAGAAAAGTGTGGGTTGATGCTTTTAATTAGGTTTTATATGCAATTTTCCCAGCAAAATCATGTACTGGCTCAGAATTTTCAGAGCAAAAATTTCAGTGCATATT
>WAAG01079539.1:5805-20683 GCA_013390105.1 Tichodroma muraria
CGGGCGGCCCTGGCTATTCCGGTGTGCAGAAAACTCCATTTAAACACTCCGTTCCCCCTTTTTTTACAGCGGGGGTGGTCAAACGCTGGAACAGGCTGCCCGGGGAGGCTGGGGGGCCTCTGTCCGGGCGATGTCTGGGCTGGAGGAGGTGAGGCTGGGCCCCGCTGCGCGGCATCATCCGGTCACTAGAAATGAAATGGCACACGCAGCATCCCAAACCCCAAGCGAACAGTGCTTTCGTTTGAGCTGGAGCGGTAGAGACAACTCTCAGCTCCAGCAAAGCCCCTGTGCAGCAGTGCTCGGGCACTGCAGTGCGCACCTGGCTGAACAGCCAGATAGCTGCAGTAAAACTGTCATGATTTCCTACCGCGGGATGTGATGCTGTGTGGAATATAAAATATCTTATGCTTATAGATGTTACCTGAGGAAACCCAGCCTCTTAACCCATCTCATGTGTCAGGCTAAACAGTCTACCCTTGGGTTCCTCAGCAGAGGTGTCACTCTGCAGCTCACACAGACGTGCCAGGTGACAGAGCTGTTCCATCAGTAGCTTTTGAAGAATCTCCAATCAAAGACTGTGAAAGGAACAGTTTTATGTCAAAAGGAATTAGGCATGCACTGATCAATAATGTGTATAATCAGCTTTGATTTAGATTGCTTTCTTCTGCCTTGCCCCAGTTTGGTCTGGTCTGTTACAGTGACAATATTTCTTGTAGGTGTAAACAGAAAAAATCTATAGACGTTAAATATAAAAAAAAAAATAATCTGACACAATATTATCTGAGATAAAAAGCAATCATGCAGCTTTACAATACAATTACTCTGTTTAACTACTGTCTGGCGAAACATTTCTGCCCTTGCACTGCTTTGGACTTTGTCACTACTCAAGTCAGCCCTGACATAAGATTAACCTTCCCAGAATTGCCTTGGTTTTACACCTTAGCAGCACACATTTCAAATGAAGGTTTATATTTTGGTGCAGTCTTGGAGAACATAGCCTAAAGGATTCAACTAAGCTGGAAAACACAGCTTAGAAGTACCTTGTTCACATGAACCACAGATTCTGAGGGACCAGACTAGATGTAGCATGAAGTGAAACCACCCTGGAAGGTTTATAGGACATTCCATAGGCCCTTTACTCTAGAGATCATAGAGATTCCTCCTGATTCATGCTACTCAGTACTACAGCACAGGTAAAGGATCAGCAAACTGTACTATTCTGTGATCCACTTTGCGTCGACACTGGTTTCATTAGAGACAGCTCTTCTTTCTGGCCCTCAAGACAATATTAAAAAATGATGTAGTATTGAAAATTTGCCTGCTCTAGAATGCAGAAATGAAACTGCTTACACTGGTCACACATGTTTGTTTTTACATTTCTGAAGAATATTGTGCAATTGAGCTTGGAACTCACCTAGGTGCTGCAAAATTTTTTATCTTATAAGAGGGCATAACAAAATGTTCCGATCATTTGTCTTTATTCCAATTTCATATATCTTGAACTTGGTTAGAATTTGCACAGACTATGACAAATTGTGCTTTTGTGATTCTCTGAGGTATGTGCAAAAGGGCCCCTTAAAAGCAAAAGGTTAGTGGCTACTTTCCTAAGAAATTGGAAAAAGCTAAGTTCATTGCAGTACCAGAACTTTGGAAGTCAGGAGCATACGATTACTTCTTTTACAAATAAGCCAGGAAACATGATGATCAAGCCAGAAAAGAGAGCCCATTTATTCAAAATTTACTCAATACATTTTGAAGAATACATTTTGAAGTATCAGACAGAAAAAAAAAAGCAACCAAAAAACAAAAACAAAAAAAACCCCCAAAAACCAACAAAAAAACCAAAACAAAACTAACCATCATGTAGAGAGCTGCTGTGGCACTTCTGAGCAGGTAGCTGGAATGAGTCTCCTATAGTTCACTGGCATAGTTTAGGCCTGACCCAAATTTGATTCTTTAACATGGGATTGCAATTAAAGTGATTACAGGTCATTCCTCTCCTAACAGGCGAGGAAGCTGAACAATTTGTTGTAACAAGGTAAATGGCAAACCTTGAGCCTTGAGGCTCCAGTTCTACATCACATGGATGTTTAGATGCAACAGGAAAATTAGAAGTCCAAGCATGTGGGTTGCTGTGCTTTCAGGAGCAAATGTATGCCAAGCTGAGCCAGGGCAGAGTTGCAGTTTCCTTTTTCCTTTCCAGAGTCTCTGTAAGTGCTCAGCACTGTAATAATGAGAGGTTCTTGCTCATATGTTTAGGAGTTCTTTTGGGTTTTTAAAAATGTGTTTGGGTTTTAGTGTTTGGCTTTTTGGTTTTTTTTTGTTTTTTTTTTGAGTAAATACCCTTCAATGTTTGGCATCCAAACAGTAATCCTGTTGTAATCCAGTAATACTGCTGAATCTGCCTTCCAAAATGGAACATGACTTCTCCAAAGTTACTGCCACATTTGAAGCACTGATCCATTAGAAAAGCTCAGGCAAGCCTGGTGTGCTTTGGGCTTGTGATCTATGAAAGCTGCTCTGGACACAAGAGTGCCACTTCCATAATTGACTCTTACATCTTCTAGACCAGGATCAAGGCTTGAAGCAGCAAGGCACTGTCTGTTTTAGCCAGTTCACAACATCCTCTCCACCCACCTGTCTGCTTATGGCAGAAAAAGCCCCTTCGCTTAAAATGTCACATGTTCAGTTCCAAGTCAGAAGAAATTTTTGGAAAGTTTGAAGTTCACATGGGCATGACCACGAGTAAATATAAAGTACACCTGTGCATCATTCTTCCCTCTCCAGTCATGTGTGTAGTACTACAAGCACAGTATTGCTGTTAGAGAAAGATAAACACCAAACAGTTAAACAGCCATAAAGTAATAATGTAACAACAAGGATATTTAAGGTATAATAGTTATTATACTTACATAGCTATAATTTAAGTTTATAGTAAGCAATTGTGTATGTATTATATGTCTCATTTTATTAAACACAATAACAGAATAACATTTAATAGTTAAATAGTTGATTATGCTCTAGGCCATGCTTTTGTTAATTGGCTATACTACTGTTAATTGGTCACAGAGGCGTAGGAGCTTAAGGAGATGATTGCTGACTTAAATATCTTACTCAGATATTTTATTCTCTAAGCTTCAAGGAAGAAGTAACTTAACTGCAAGAACCTGTAGTTACTTCTCACTTTCAACTAATTAACACAAACAACTTTGAAGATTAAGATTTTTACTTGGCATATTACCCTGAAAATTGTACTGTGCTCATTACAGCATTCTCCAGCCTCACTATCCTACTGTGTAGGCCAATATTCCATGTCACAGTTACTTCTTTCACTGAAATTTCTCTTTAATTTGTTACCGACAAAATTTTGTTCAGTGAGCAAAGCGTAAATACTAGTGAAATTAATAACCAATAATTCAGAATAACTGTTAGATTCCCAAATCATTCTGCCTGTCTAAAAGGAAGTGTTTGGGTTTAGACATTAAATATGAAATTTCATTTTGTCTTATAGCAAACAGCTACAATTTTTTTTTTAGTTTTAGAGCTCATATTTTGTTTTTAAAACTGTTCTGAAAGGCATAAGAGCTCTATCAATTCTTTAGTGCATTGCAATGCTGATTCATTTCATGAAACGACAAGGATTTTATGGTATTGGGTTGCACACAATCACTAAATTCCTTCACACAGTACCAAAGAATCTGGTGAAAGGCTCCCTATTTTTGTTCTATCTTTGAGAAAGTTTTGACAGGAACACCACATTTGTCTTTTAGCTTTAGACTGAAGCTTGGCTATTGAAAATACCAATGTTTGATAATGAAGATATACACCAACATTGAAATAATAGCAGCTGCAAACCAAAATACCATTATAAACTTGAAATAGCTGTGTTGTGCTACATTGTCAGCAAGTACTGTAACATTCCCTCCTGTCCCATAACCTCATATATGCTCTGTGTTTTCTCTTTCCTAGGCACCCACTGGCCACCTTTTTCCACCTGTTTTTCCGAGTGAGTGCTATTGTTACCTACTTGTTCTGTGACTGGTTCAGCAACAGCTTTGTTGCTTGTTTTGTCACTATTCTCCTCCTTCTATCCTTTGACTTTTGGTCTGTCAAGGTAAGATGACCCTGAATAGTAATTACCTTGGAAAGTGTTTTGTTTGTCATTAATTAAAACAAAAAAATTAAACTATGTATAATGACAGAAGTGACTAAAATATTGCATTTTGTTAATTTATTAAATGTCTAGCCCATTTTAATGAAGCTGTTCACATATGTTAGTTATTTACCACCATGTTTTCTATGGCTGACTACTAAGGTTTACTAATATGGTGAGAAAATTGCTTTCCCATAGGTAGGTTTGTTTGTATGCTTTCCCCCTTAAAAAAAAAAAATTAAAAAATAGAGTAATACTGGCTTGTAGTAATGGATGCCCAAGGATGTTCAGATCTGCAACCCTGTGCCCAGACCCCACAGCAGGGGCTGCAGAGGAGTCCTGAAAGCCTAGCTATAGCTCTGGTGCCCTAATCCCATGCAGGCAGGTGGGTCAGGCCAGCCCAGGATCTGGGGGCTCCACATGTGGAGCAAGGCTTTTGTTTTGTACAAGTGAAGCATCGATGCACCTCCAGTATTCTGAAAGCTTCTGGTGTTCATCCAGGTGCAGAAATATTCTCTCGGTTTGTTTCCCTGATCCTACACAGGAACTTGCTTGCCATTAATCTCCCATTTTTCAGTGTGCTTTTGTTCTCAGTATTCCTCTTTTACTGAGGAAATTTGTTTATTGGGTGTTTTTCCAACTAACTGACTTGAAAAAGATACAACCTATAATTTCTTGTCTAAATAAGTGCTATTGTGCTAATTATCATATTGAAAGAGAACAGGCCTCTAAATTTGTAACTTCACCTATCATTAATGGCTGTTGTACTCAAGCTAGAACAGCTTTTAGAAGTAATTTTAGTATTAAAGATGATTTTTGAACATGCTTGTCTTTTTAACTTTTTCTATTTTTAACTGTTATACTGACAAGTCACTTGTGCTACTGATTAATGCAAATAATGGTTTCATCACTAGAATGTGACAGGAAGACTCTTGGTTGGTTTGCGTTGGTGGAACCAGATTGATGAAGATGGAAAAAGTCACTGGGTGTTTGAAGCAAAAAGGGTAAATATATTAATAGAAGCAGGCACAGGGCAAACAGAATCCATAGGAAATGTGTAAAGCTGATACCAAGTCAAATAAAGTAACAAATAGAGTACCTTTGTAACAGTTACTTTTTATCCAGCTTCCATAGAAAACAATGTCAGTATTCAGGTGCAAGCACTGGTTTGTCACATCCTGGAAGCATTCTGGGCAAAACAGGTCTCACAACATTGTCAACATATGGATCAGCAGAATAAATATTCATTGCATGGTGGTATAGGGATGAAATGTTTCTGGTAGTTCTATTTTGTTTTCTAGTGAGAATATCTTGTAATAAACACATCTTCACACAGATAATCCCAACACAGAATCCTCTTCAGGAAAGATCTACATGGAAAGCAATGCTGAATAGTTCAGATTTAGTATTTCAAAGTTAATATCTTATTCATGTTCATGGAATATGGTGGGAAAGAGAACCTGGATCACAGAGCATTCTGATACTGCCAGTGCCCCCCAAACACACTTGAGGGGAAACAAAAGCACTATAGAACAGCCTTTGGAATCACTGCCAGCCAGAGTCAAGACTCAGGGTTTTGCTTTCACTTGCTGACATTCTCTCTGCAGCCCCACCGAGCCTGGCAGAGCAGCAGCCAGGTGCTGCTCACCGGGACATTCCTTGGAGCCCTCCAGCTGTGTCCCCAGCCCCGCCGGGCTGTCCCGGGGCTGTCCCGGTGTGCGGGGCCGCAGTGCCCTCTGCAGTGCCCTCTGCAACCTCTGCAGCTCCGGGGTGCCCCGAGCACGGAACACAAATTAACGTGCTTCCTGAGAGTCTGAGGGAGGCCTGAAGAATAGAGGAAACCCTGCAGGAAAGAATACATGGAAAATTCAATATACTAAAAATTAACTAAAACACTTTTCAGTTTTTGGTGGAAGAGTCCAGAGGGTTTTCTTTTCCAGTTGTGATGCTTCTGTTTCAGAAGTTGGTGCTAGCAGTCATCGATTGGTCTGAGGGTTGGAGTGAGATTTTTGAATTTTGGAAAGATCAGAACCTTCTGAACAATTCTCTTACTTTAGGGTTTGGGGATTTTTTTGTTCTTTCTTAAGTGTGATGTGTGATGAGCCCTTCAGTGTAGAAAGAGACCTGTGAGTTGTGCTGACCCGTGTGTAAGCAGGGCTTTGCAGCCTGCTCTGAAGTTTCTGCTCTCCCGAAGAGCAGACAGAGCACGGGGTGTAAGGCTGCCTCCTGCAGTTACAGTGTGCCCGACTCCAGCACGGCACAAGAGGCATTTTCAAAGCCACGGTTCTCAATTCATGGAATGTCAGCAGAGTTCAGAAGCAAAACCCCAGTATTTATATAACAGGAATACATAATAGTTTATATAACAGGAAAATAAGCTTCATGGAAGATATAAATTAAGCTAAGATACAGCATCTTTTTAGGGAAATGTATAGAAATGTACACTTTCATGAGAATTCCAGTCTGAACTAGAACCAACTGATAAATCCTATTGATGAAAATGCTGTCATGTACAGTAGGGCATCAGGAAGGAAACTGGGCATGAGATACTTCTCTCCTTAGTTAATCTTCTTCTATGCATATGATAAGTGAAATCTTCCTCCTCTGTTCATTTGTCATTTATTGTGGGTTTTGACTTTGTGACTAATAGCCTCAATTTTTTCTTCCAGGTGCCTACAGTAGCTGCCTCAACTGAAGCTGAAGCCCGAATCTTTTGGCTTGGTCTCATCATCTGCCCAGTGATTTGGACAATGTTTTTCTTTAGCACCTTGTTCTCCTTGAAGCTGAAATGGCTGGTGAGTGAGGGGGTACTGAAAACAATCTTGGTAGAGGGAAAACCCAGATCTGTTAGTTTTGAACCAAATCTGCCAACAGTACAAAAATTCCACCAGCAGCTTCAAAGAATCCCGAGGAGTTTTCTGCAGTCAGGGCTTGCACTCTGGAATGGATTGGTAATTTTTAGCTGTACTTCTACTGGGTTATCAGATGTCAACTCCTTCCTCTAGAGAACCTCAAGTGGTGGGCAAAATTATGAGCTTCTGTTTAACTGTAGCGACTTACTCTGCCCTAACTTATTTCAGTCAAATGAAACTAACAGGAGAGGATAAAAAATGAACCAGTGATGTTGGTTTTCAGGGTTTTAGGTCTCCTGAGAACTTAAACCTACTTTTAAAAGTAAGGATTTTAGATCTCTGGTACCATTCCCTTTTGAAAGAACCAGCATCATTAACTCATAAAACCTTGATAAATTGAGCTACAAGTAAGTATTTTGTAATTGCCCTACTTTTAAGTCATCCACTTAAAAAAACCCAACATTTTTTTCTAAATATGAGAGGAAATATTGCATTACATTAAGATATTTTTGTCTATGAAATCTTTGTATTTTCCCCTGTAAACATTAAGTTCTTGGCTAATTACCACACTATTCATTCTGTCAAGTTCCCAGCCATGCTCAGTACCATTCCTTAATTCAGTTTGAAAAGATAAAAAGCGTCTCTGACATGTGCAGCTACATAACCAGTATATATAGTATGCATATTATTATTCAATTAAACAAGAAATTCAGCTATGGGCATGAATCAGTTGCAAATCATTAATTGCTTTCTGGTGCCCCTACACAAGCAATAGTTAAAATTAAACCAGCATTCTTTGTTCATGGCTCCACCTTTATTTTTGAAAAGCAGAGATTGTTTGCTAAGCCAAGACCTGCTTGGAGACAGAACTCTAACTGGCACAGGAGGCAAGTTGCCCAGGTGCTTGTAAAAGGCAAGTTACATAAACAAAAATAAAATCACTTCTGGGAAACTCGTTTTGAAGGCTAAGAGAAACTTTTTTATAAGTTACTGTATTAGACAGATTGGCTCCAGCTGCTGCTAAACCTAAAGTACCACAAAAGGAGCCAATTATTTTCACTGCCTGTCAATGCTAGATAGGGAATCTATCTATGGATGCTCTTTGTAAATCTGTAAATTACAGATCTTATTTGTTTATAATAAGGTGTTCATCAGCTAAACAGGCCTGCAGTTGTGCTATGTATGTGGATATAAAACTTACAGATATGAATGGGGCTTTAAAAAAGTGAAACGTTTCTGGAATCTATTGAGTAGGTCCTTTTTTGAGTAAGTGCTTTTAGGAAAGTAATGAGTCTTTCAAGACACAGAATGACAAAACTGGTATTGGTGTTTTGATAAAAAGAGATATTCTATAGAAAGGAACTACTGTGTTTGACATGATTGGATGTCTTTGAAGGCCACTGATTACTGGAAGGAATGTCCCCCTCTTACAGCACGTGTTTATCTGGATAGTGTGTGTACTATATGATAGTCAGTGAATGGCCATGGATTTGTTCCTGCTGAACTCTTGTTTGTCCACAGGCTCTCGTGATTGCTGGGATCTCCCTCCAGACTGCTAATTTATATGGCTATATCCACTGCAAGTTAGGGGGACAAAAAACCATCAGCAGAGTAACCTCAAGGTTGTTTGGCACCACAGATGCTCCCAAGAGTGAGTACTGAGCTTTAGCCCTTGGGGTAGCACAGCCAACCTGCCTCTCAGGGCTGCTGCTGGTTCTTCCCAGGTCTCAGTTCCTGCAGGGAGTCCAGGGTGATTCTCCACCAAGCCTCTCTGGCAGTGTCACATGGAAGAGCCATAACCTCAGGTCACTTTGCTCCAAGTCTGGAAGCCTGCTGAGCTCCACAACTGAGCTGCTTCCAAGCTCCAGAAGAATGTCCTTAAGTTAAATCCTTGGAGTTACTGTAATTCTAATGCCTCTGCTTAAGCACAGCCTGAAGAGCCATCTTCAACCCTTCAGGCTTCCAGCTGGCAGCTCCCTGCTTTTGTAAGAGATCCCTGTGTCCCAGGTTATGCTTACAGCCATGTGTGCTCTGTTCCTTCAACAGGACAGAGCAGAATTTCAGAAGATGGCACTGAAGAACATGGGAAGACAGGCACTAGGCAACCAAACAAGGAAGAGCTAAAGGATGAGCAGTAAAAAAAGTAACTCATGAAAGTTGTTATTCATTAGAAGATATTTAGATAAAGCTCTTCTAGAATTATGCCTGCATGAAATAAAGTCATTTGTGTTTGAGTCTTTAGATCCTGGAAGGTTTAAAGCCTTTGTTACTTAAAAGCTTCACCCAAAAGTTGTTTGTGTGAGCAGACAGTGCTCAAGGTTTACAAGGAACACACTGCTTTCAGAAAAGTTGTCAACTAACCTCAAACTGTTGGATTATTTTAACCAGGACTTACATAACAAAGACAATGCTAATTTGTTTAACTTTGGAACTACAATAAACAAAACCAAACTGCCTTTCCCTCTTGTATACAATACTGATTTTCAGAGCTTTCGAACTACAATCCCAAAGGGCCTCTTAGTTATTAAAAATACCGTATATTTATTTTTTAATGTTCAGGCTTAGGGCAAAATAGAAGAAAATAAAAGTCATGAACCACGTTCACCTGTTCACTTGTGTGAAGCTGGCAGTTATGTATAGTTAATTTTGAACCTGTAAAAAAATAAAGCAGTGCACTTGTACTGTAATACTACCCCGGCTTTCACTCTAGATACAGATCTTTTCCACTGAAAGGAAACACTTAAATGATGTTACTCAGGGAGAGAGAATGGCATTACAGCTCACCCTTGTGCAGCAGGCAGAACAAAGGCTGCTGCACATGCCCCACTGCATATTTTGTATTCAACCTCCGAAATAAAATGTGTTGTATTCTCAGCTCTTCAACTGCTCCTTCACAGGTACCATGACACTGGAGGCAGAATGCACTTGATAATCCAGATGCAGATTCACTTTCACAGCTTTAGTGAGGAAAGAACAACAAGAATCTTGAACTTCTGGAAAAAAACAAAGGCAAGAGCCTTTATATTAAGAATTTATTTGCAATATACAAAAAGAATACATTCCTTTAATAAATCAAGGCATAAGTTACTTTTCTATAATTAAACATGAACTACATTTTTGTTCCATTTACAGATTACATTATCTTTTCTTCTTGCAAATGTTGTTGTTCACAGTATTCCTGAATTCCTGCAAAGATGGAGAAAAAGTAATATAAGTACTATTTCAGTTGCACATTCCCTGAGGGTACAAATACCTGAGGCTGGGCATTCC
This sequence comes from Tichodroma muraria, assembly GCA_013390105.1. Classification (NCBI taxonomy): domain Eukaryota; kingdom Metazoa; phylum Chordata; class Aves; order Passeriformes; family Sittidae; genus Tichodroma; species Tichodroma muraria. The sequence goes on from WAAG01079539.1 coordinate 16,081, forward strand.
TGACACAGAACGTGGCTTTAGGATTATTTTTAAACAGCACAGCACCATCTGTTTAGGGAGGTTTTGCAAGTACAGTTAGAAGCGGAGGCACTGGTCAGTCAGCTGCCTCCCTCTGGGTTATGGTGAGCACCCCTCCACACACCTGCTCGAGTCTCAGAAGGTTTCTCTGAGCACAAGGACACCCCATCTCTGAAAATGAAAGTCTGACTTCAGAGAAGTCAAACATTGAAACCAGTTATCAAATACAATTTTGTTATCACCTTAGCAGCCAGTCAGAAGTGATGCCAAGAAGCAAACATGGTCGTTGCACCTGTTACTTTCAGAATTGCTGTGCACCTCTCCTGATTTTATTATTTGTGGCACAGTAACACAAGTCTGTTTAACAGCTCTGTATATTGCAGCAGTGCTTGGAACAGAGGGGATTCATGTGCACAGTAATTCTCAGACTCACTTTGAATGATATTCCTGTAAGACAATGTAGCTGGAGACTCGGGTGCTTCAGCCAAGAAAGACTGGCCTCTGTCACAACTTTTTCCTTGAAGGACAGAGAAAAAACAGAAACAAAGCAAGAGGAAAAGATGAGCTTTTCTTTTTTTAGCCTTTACCCTGTTCCAGTTACACCTTTTCAAACAGCTACCTGCATTTATTCCTTTTAGGAAGCCCTGAAATTAGTAATAGAACTAGAAATACAGTGTACAGTTTGACAGAGGAATAGTACTAGCAGAAACCTTCAGTTGGGAGTACTGAGGTGTTCCTTAATGTCATTAATCCAGGTATTAACTGGTAACAGCTAATGGGCAAAGAACCATGCCTCCTCATGACCCACAAGAGAATTTGGGCAGTGCCAGTAACAGTGAGGTTAAAGCACTGGTTTTAATGCTTAACATTTACAATGAATTCTTTGAAATCATTATGATTGCATTCAGTTTGCACTTCCAGGTGACTACACCAAAGAGAAAGACATGTTGTATTTCAAATATCATTACAGATATGAAAAGATGCAGCACGTAATCTTAATCTTAATTGATTGAGGAAAGGTTAAGGAAATTACCCCAGCATTTCATTCCACACCAAGCTGTCATAGTTCTCTCGTGACTTTTGATTAGAAAAAGCATTCTATCTAAAAGAGCTAAGAGACATCAGTGCCCATATCAGGGTTTTCCAGGAGTAACATCAGTACAGGAGGAACAACTTGCTTTAAGTGCAATGCAGTAAGTGACTACCTATCTGTGGATCCAGAGGCACTTTACCCAGGAGGGAAACATTCAAATTCTGGCACATCTTCTCTGCACCACCAGTAGTTGGGGGAAAGATCTGAGATTCATTCTGGGACAACAAGAAAATCAGAGTTCAAATACTGCAAAATTCTGAGAATAAGGCATTTTTGGAGCAATGTTTGATATCCAAGCAATGCAAAAGAAAGAACACTGTAAAACACAGCCAGCCTTACCTTACACTTGGGACACACGAAGCTGCTCATGTTCTCCACAACACCTATGATGGGCAGCTTCACTTTGCGGCAGAAGCTGATCTCCTTCCGAACATCCTGAAGTGACACTTCCTACAAATATTAGCAAACACTGGTATTTCAACTGTAATGTTTCATGCTGACTCCATTCAGTTACCTCCTTAGAGCTACTTTATAATGAATTATAACTGCTGTCTTAATATTTTTAGGAAGACTAACCTGTGCTACGAGCTCTATCAACAGAGCAGGTACAACACTTGAAGCCTACTGGATGTGGTTCTGTTTTGAAATCTGACTCTAGTCAAGATTCACCCATATTTATGGTTTTTATGACCTGTGTTCATCTCATACCTTCTTTAAATGCAGCTTTTTCACATTTTCATGTTACAGAAGGACTCTTGGTATTCTCCACAGAGTGAGGACAAGAACCACCAGGCTTACACTAGTTACCTCTTCTCAAATTAAATTTAAAATATCTTATCCTCTCCTCACAGTTTTTCACGTATATGACTGACCTCAGCCATTCTCCTGTTCCCTTCCTCCTTCACCACCTCTCTGGTATTGTCCTCAACACTTTGCTTCCTTTATGTGTTATCCTTTCAGCTGCTGCAGAAATACATGTCACGTGCTAGTTTGAGCTCCTGTTCTGTTCCAAACCAGATATGAAAACCTCTGTTTGAACTGGGTGTGCTTTTAAATTCAACTTTCCAAGGACTGATTTCTCTTTTAAAAATGCACATGAAAAAGCTGCCTACTTTGGTGGGTCACCTGGAGGTGACAGGCTACTTCACAGGTGTCAAAAAGTGCGCAGCTTATCACTTGAAAACGAAGCTTCTTATGAACATTCTTCTGAACATTTAAGCCATCAGTGAGTAGATTACAGATCCACAACAACATGAACTCTGATTCTGAAGGAGGAAGTGAAACACTTCATTTCCTTTCACTACAGAGGACACAACAGCTTTTGATTGTGAACTGCTGTCGTTTAGTGACCCATGTGGATCCCCACCCAGCTCCACTGAGACACCCACCCACAGTTCAGCCAGCTGCAGGGGCAACGCAACAAAGTCATTTCCCTGGGATTCTGTACCCTTAGATTTCTGTGAAATCAACAGCCTGTAACCCAAGGACTGCCTTTAACTGCCATGATGCTTCCCTGGTGGAATTCTGGCTCATACCTGGGGGGTGGTGACGATGACAGCGCCGTCGATGTGGGTGGCACTGAGGTACTGCACGATGGACAGGTGCTCATCTGACGTTCCTGGGGGCGTGTCCACGATCAGGTAATCCACTTCACCCCAGTCCACATCACGCAGGAACTGCTTGATCAGCCCTAGAGGAAAGGATAAGAATGTAGAAGAGAAAAAGGTATCTTCCTGTATTTCAAATTTCAGGGTCTTAGCTAACTACCCTATCTACATTAATAAACAAGTTCATGATATTTCCGCACTTGAAACCTTTCAAGTATGGTAAATTACTGTTGGAAACACTCGATACATACCATTCTTTTTTGGTCCTCTCCAGATGACAGCATCATCAGGACTACTAAGCAAGAACCCCACTGACATGACACCTAAGTTTTCTTCAACATACTGAAAGAGAAGTAGAGAAACGTAACAGTGCAGAAAGAGTAGAGAAACCTACTCTGAACCCCTATTTTACAGAAAAAGCAGATGAGGGGAAGACATTAATAAAATAAAGGCAGAGAACTTTATCTTTTATCACGTGGCATTAAAAACTGTATCTTGTGCAACACTCACCACTACTCTAAGACTGAAAAAATGAAATTGTTACAGCAGTTTATGGAACCGCTGGAGACAATGTAAAGATAAAAGCAGCTTTCCCCTCTCAGCAGCAGCTGCCTTTCTAAAAGCATGCACACTACAGGGGATCTTTAGACAACCAACACCTACATATATATATAACATAGGTTATATAGATCTATAGAATCTGGACATATACTCTGTGTCTCTGTATCTGTAGATTCTATAGAATCTGGATATTTAAGTCATTAGAAGAAGAATTAACAAGAGTACCCCCTGCTCCTCCCTCACTCATTTTTCACTGTAGAAGATGGTGCCCAACCCAAATACACCCAATGAACTTTCTGAAACAGCTGCACCAACTCACCACTGGGGACCATCCAGATCCACTCTGATGAACCTGAAAATTGAAGTGATACACGGAAGTCACAATAGCAATAAACACAGATGTTCCATAAAACATGAACATAAGTCAAACCTGGGCAAAGAGCTCTCCTGCCTGCAGGAACAATCCTGCTTTAGTGGAGCAGCTGAGATAAAAATGCAGGAGCATCAGATCTCCATCAATAAGTGAACAATAACTGTTCAACCCTTATGCAAGTTTGCTCATTACTTTATGTACCTGTAAGGAATATTCAAGGGCTGATAAAGCACATCATGCTAATGCTACTCAAGTTCCAAGTTGTCAGCATTATGTGGCTGATACGCAATGAAATTTGGTTTGCAGAACTGCTCATCCTGAAAGCAGATGACTCTTTTGCAATATATTATGCTGAACTTCTCCATCTCACCTCATTTCCCTACCCACTGCCCCACACTTCTCATTATGCACTCCTTTTAGAAGCTCTACATCCAAAAATCTGAATATGCTAATGAAAAACTGAGAAAAAAATCCCTTCAACAAGATGTTTGAGCATTCACTTACCTGTTCTCCTTCTAGACCCATCATTTTAGGAATCGATGGCCCACAGATATCTATGTCCAGCAGAGCAACCTGGAAAACAAACCAGCCAACCTGCCCCAATGGAAATAAGGCAGCAGAGGGCTGTCTCTAAAGGTGATCTCATGCAATGAAATCACTTCAGTTAGGGCTCATCCAGGAAAGTCAAACTTTAACGAGCAGGGGCACACGATCGGTACCTGCTCGCAGGCGCTCGGCCCTGCCCGCCCCGCCGCCCGTCCTGTCCCCGCCCTCTGCCCACCTGCTTGGTCTCGTCCGCCGCCAGTCCGTGCGCCAGGAGGGCGCTGAAGGTGCTCTTGCCCACGCCGCCCTTGCCGGACAGCACCAACACCGTGTGCCGCACCGCCCGCAGCCGCGCCCGCAGCTCCGCCGCCTCCGCTGCGGAGACACCGCGCCGTCAGCGCGCCCACA